>JAAGEH010000034.1:3406489-3572033 GCA_011751065.1 Lasiurus cinereus | reverse complement strand
CTCCACACACAGCACACTCCTCCACACATATCACACACACCCTGCACGCCCCTCCACACACATCACACACACACACACTCTACACACCCTTCCACTCACATCCTGCACACCCCTCCATACACACCCTGCACACACACACACTTGAAGGGCTCCTCAGGAGAAGCCCCTTCCTGAACTGACTGATATCACTGGGAATACCCTGGTGAGGGCCAAACTGGGCAGACCCTTCCTCTGCCTCCTAAGCCAATAGTTTATGTGGATGGGGAGGGATAGCAGTGTGTGTGGCAGGGAGGGGCAGAGCGTGATTGGTAGATATTAGCTGGGTGGCTGTTCTGGGACAGAGGATATAGTGGAGCTCAGTGTGTGTGTGTGTGTGTGTGTGTGTGTGCGGGGGTGTGGGGGGGACAGTGTGAACCCAATACTTAAATCCACCTAAAATTATGACTGTGACCAGGACTGTGGGTCCTTGTGTGCTAAGGGAGTTGAGAGGGCTTCCAAGAAAAGGTGGAACTGAGCTGAGACATTAGGGTGCCAGCTTGGAAGCAGGTGTGTGGTTTCCAGACTGTGGAACAGGTTCGTGTCTGCTGACACGGTGTACAGGACGAGCTTCACGCCCCCTGAGAAGTCTCAACGACTGTGGTCCCACAGGTTGCTTGTTGAGTCAAATTCAGGTTGGGTATGTGTGTGACCTTGGAGGGGCCAGGAAGTCAGGAAGCAGATACATCGCAGCAGAATGGGGTCCCTTTTCTGTGGTGGGCCTGTTTCCTCACCTGCGAAATGGGAGGAGAAAGCCACTTCCAGGTGGCGGCGAAGTGGTGCAGGGCCCGCATCTGGTGACTAGGCAGAGCCGGGTAGGCAGGCCCATAATTCCCAAGAACTCACGGCCATGTTCTGAGGCTGCTCAGCGAGCAGGTGGGATGGGTCTGGTCTGTGGGCCCTGTTGCCCTGACTTCATGGTTCTGAGCTTGTTCTGGAGAGCTTTTAAACGCCCTTCACTCTAGGACTCACCTGCTATAGAGTTTAGAAGTGCAAGAGAGGAAGGTGGACATGACGCTGAAACCACATCACACCTGTGCGTGTGGTGTTACCTGGCTTATGCCTCCACCCGGCAGGCTCGCCAGTGGTCAGTCTCTGTTTCTACAGTTGGGAATTGGAGCTGTACCCTTCGGTATTTCACACTGCTCTGCCCTAGCCTCTGTCCCAGCCTCTGTCTCCCTAGGCTGAGCCAGTGGGAGCTGTAGCCAGAGCTTGTGGGGCAGGCAGAAGGAAGCCATGCTGATCCAGTGGCCAGGGTGGGGCAGGAGAGGCCTTGCATGGGTGGGCCCATGGCATCTGGGAGGGAGCTGTGGGATCGGGCAGTGTTCGACATGACTGCTGACCCTCTGCACCATGGCACTGGCTGGGCCATGTGGACCCCCACTGACCAGTCCACTTCTGTCTCAGCTCCAAGGCCCTCAAGCCGCAGCCAAGTCCAGGGGTGTTTGGGGCCTTGCAGAACTTCAAGGAGGACAAGCCCCAGCCCGTTCGGGATGAGTATGAATACGTGTCGGATGACGGGGAGCTCAAGATTGATGAGTTTCCCATCAGGAGAAAGAAAAATGCCCCGAAGAGAGATCTGTCCTGTAAGTTAGGGGGACATGTGAAGGGGCAGACCCAACCCTGTAGGGCCTGCCTGGAGAGGGTGGGTGTCAGGCGTGGCTGGCCAGAGCGATCCTCTCAAAGCCACCACCAACTCCCGTCTACTTTGGTCTCAGTCTTACTGGACAGGAAGGAGCCACTGCCCACACCTGGTATGAAGCCAAAGCTGGACTCGGCACTCTACAAGGTGAGCTCCTTCAGAGACCCCGAGGCTGTGGCTGGTGCGCTTTCTGCTTGGGGTGCAACGGAGTGTCTTCATCTGCCACACTCTTCTTGGAGTCTTTGGGTGGAATGCTGGCTGGGCTCCAGCGGTGGGGATGTGAGCCCAAGGCCTTGCACAGAAAGGGAAAGCAGGTGCGGGATGTCGAGGGTCTGCAGGTCTAGGAGGGATGGGCCTCAGGAGCGCCCAGCCAGATACCATGAAGACGTTGCCGCTCCTTGACCTTGAGGATCAGGTGCAAGCAGGGCTAGACCTGCTGGGGGACTAAGATAAGGCCTTATCCAACCATGATGTGGTGGCTCTCTCCAGTGGGCCTGGTGGTCTCCATGGCGGTCTCACATGCTGCCTGGGGAGCCCCGGAGTTTCCCCTCAGAACCTCCTGCTACCTGGAGCCTTGGGTACGGGGTGTCCTTCTGCCTGCTCCTCACCTGACCACACTGGCTCCTTGGTACCTGTACTCAATACTGGGGCTCTTGCATAAGGTCTTGAGGACCAGGGTTCCTCTTGGAAACAGTGCTGGGCAGGATGGTGCCAGGTTCTTTGCAGTCAGGCTCGCTCCACAGTCCCAATGGGAAACCCCAGTAACCATCCAGGCCATCTGGCCAGCCAGCCCCAAATCCTCATCCCAGGTTGGGATCTTAAATTTTTAATTTTTTAATTTTTAAAAACCTTTTTTTCTTGTCAAGGGGAACAGTAGTCCTGTCCCTCCCCCCAGCTCTGTTCTGACTGGCTCCCCATCCCCACAGCCGAGCGATGACTCCTCGGATGAGGGCTCCCTGCGAATCGACACAGACACCAAGCCCACCCGCAACGCCAAAGTGAAGAAGGACGGCGGGGGCTCGGCTGCGGGCATCCTGGATCTGCTGCAGGCCAGTGAGGAGGTGGGCGCGCTTGACTACAATCCCAACAGGTAGGCCTGGACCCCGCGGTGGCAATGGGGCGTGGGTGCTTCACGTGGGCCCTGTGGGTGTGTGAGGTAGAGCTGTGTTGGCTGTGGCTGTTTGTATGCAGGGGGCTCACGTCGCAGGAGCCCACTCCCCAGGGATTGGGTAGGCAGAGCAGGGCCTCTGCCTGGCAGAGGGGGTGTTGGGCAGTCAGGAAGTGCATGTTTGCTGGCCATGCGGGTCCTGCTTGTCTGCGGGGTCTTGATGGAGGGCACAGAGCTCCAAAGACAGTGTCCTCCCACCATAGTTCCAGGTGCCAGGGCAAGGAGGCTGAGAAGTGATGGCAGGTGGGGACTGTGGCAGGAAGAGTTGAGGGGCAGTTGAGGGGCTGCCATACCTGGGGGACCCTCTGGGGAAGCAGTGCCTGGACAGGCACCTGCCAGGTGTCAGGGCTGCTCCAGGCTAGGACGTACAGCCATCTCTGTCTTGTCACTTTCTGAAAACCATAAAAACAATGTAAGAAAACTTCCATGGTGCGCACCCAGTGTCCAAGTCAAGGGTATTTGATGAGCCTCTCTGAGACCCAAGGCTGCCTTCTCTGCAGAAGCCTTACCCTGAGGCCCAGGACACAGGGAAGTGAGGGGCTGAATTGGCACCAACGGGGGGCAGACTGTCCTTGAGTCTAGATGTGCAGCCTGTTAGTGGGGTCGAGCCCTGCCACGGGGATGTGGATGCTGTCCTGTCCTGGAGGCCCCGAGATTCCCGGCTGATGGGCAGGTGGTCCAGGGTGTGTATCCATCATCTCAGGCCAGGTGGCCCTTCCTGCCCAGGCCTGACAAGTTCGATTCTCTGATTCAAGAGAAATGGATTAATTTGGGCTTTGCATTTGATGAAGGGCTGGGGCTTGTTTCTCTCTTAATCCCAGTTAAATTTTGTTTTTAAGCATTTTAGCCAATTTCCCGCCCTCGCCCCTACCCACCCCCCGCCATGGTATTTCTATAAGCACCGCAGTGTGGAGGCCTATGCCCCTGCAGCCTCCCACTCGGGGACCTTAGCCACTGGGGGGAGGTCTTTCCTCCTTGTATTCAGGACAGCAGCAGATTCCGCAGCATGGATGGGGAAACAGGCTCCGACAACTGGCTCAAAGTCCACTGCTAGGAGGCAGCAGAGGGAGGACCAGAATCTCCATCTGCCTGGAAACAGAACCAAACATGGGGTTCTGTTGATCTTGTGTGGTGGTATCATCCAGGCCAGAGTGACGTGGCCTGCATGATGCCCTCTGTGTCCCCCAGATCTGCCCTCCACACATCCCCTCTCCTCTGAGTCCATGTTCCCAGAATTGAGGTCCCGCGGCTGTGTGAGTTTGTGGAGGCCACACGCAAGGCCCATCTTAGATAGAGGGGCTCTCTGGAGATGATTGGGGCTTAATGGAAAAGGGCTCTTGCTAATCAAATGGCCATATTTTCCTTCATAAAGTTACTACTTTTTTTTGTGTGTGCAGTGTAATGCCCGCTTACGGGAGTGGGTACAGGTTCCCTGTCAGCTTTAAGGGGTTTCTATGAGTGTGAAACCTAAGCTCCTCACTGCAAGGATGCCCTGGACCTTTGCCAGGAGAAGTTTGACTATGAGCCTCTTTCCTGGAGGCTCCTTGCCCTTCAGGGTGCCTTTTTCTGAGTAGAACTGTGGCTAGCCAACACCTCAGTACCTGGGTGGCACTCAGACCTGGAGAGGAGCCCTAGACACCCTGGGCTCCTGCAAGGTCCAGGGAGAGATCCCAGGTTGAGGAAGATGGGCTGGTGCCCAGGACTCACTTGGAGCTGGGAACACAGGTGCCTCGGCTTAGGCTCCCGACCAGCCTGGCAGGCCCAGCTCCAGGAGGGCCACGGGTCTTCGGACATGCTGCCCACACTGCCAACGTGCCTGCAGGGCCGCTCTCTCCCCCCGCAGCCCGCCACAGCAGGCCCTCTCCAATCTCCCATTTGGAGTGTAGGTCAGTGTTTGATGGTCCATTTGCTCTGTTTTAAGTATTCACTGTTTGGAAAAAATCAGCTGAAGAAAATGGAGGAAACTATGTTAATTTCTGGTGGATGGTTTGCTTAGTGTTTACCTCTGGGGGACGGAGAGGCTTTGGGTAGGATAATTGGAGGATTAAGATGGTACTTTCCATGTGCACTGCTTAGCCTTCACTCCTTGATCTGAGCCTGCCGTGGACAGATGCAGCCCCGGGCAGTGGCCCTCATGGTTGCAGCTGAGCTGGACCTTGGGGTTCAGCTGGTATGAGCAGGAAGCTGGCTTCTAGGGAATCCTCAGGGTGGAGGTCCTGGCCCCCACCTTCCCATCCTCTTTGGAAGCCTGGTATCTGTATGGTTTGAGGCTGGGTAAGGGGCCTAGACCTTTGGGGCCGGCCATATCATGCCCTCCCTCCACAGGGCCTGGTGCAGAAGCTTGTTAGGTCCTGTGCTCTCGAGGACATCCATAAGAAGGCAGAGCATTGACGCTGCCGAATGTGGCACGCCCCCAGCAGGGTCTGGGCACCCCTTTGCTCATGCTTCATGGGCAGAGCAGGGCATGGTGCTTGGGGGCCAGTCCTGGGCACTAGGGCAGACAGAGAGCCAGCTGGGGGTTCTTGAAGAACGAGGGTGGTCTGACACTACTTGATTTTTCCTATTGTTTGTGGCTTAGGAACATAATCCTGTTCAGTTCCAGTGAAACCCCAGAACACTCTGGGCCAGTGCATCTTGGGTGGGGAGGGGGTGGTGGTGTTGGAGGGGGCTGCCCATCACTTCCCCCTTCTGCTTGGCCTGGAGCCCAGCAGTGCTTCTCACAGGATGGCTGCTGTCCACACTTGCCAAGGTGGCCTCTGACTCAGGGACTGTCCTTGGGGTCTGTGACCTCTCTGACAGCTCCATCTTTTCACCTCTTCCCGCTTCAGTCCTGGGAGGCTCTTGTTTCTGAGCAGGTATTCTTGACCTCTTCTTGCTCTAATGGTCTTAATTAAAAATCAGAGGCCTGATGCACGAAATTTGTGCACGAGTAGGCCTACCTTCCCCTGGCTGCTGGCATGGGCTTCCCTCCTGCACCTGGGACCCAGGCTTCCCTCCCAGCCCCAGCTTCGTCTAGAAGGTCGTCAGGAAGGACGTCTGGTCTAATTAGCATATTATGCTTTCATTATTATAGATGCTTCAAACACTTCTTGGAAGTGAGGTGGGAGTGAGACAGTGTGAAAGGAGAGTGCAGAACCCTCAGTGAGGCCGCATGATTTTTGGTGCTGCATTGGGGTCACAGCATCCCTGCGGGCAGGTGGTCCCCTGGGGAGACCCATTGGGTAGGCAGACACATAGGGTGGGGCTCCTGCTGCCTTCTCCTGGGACTCTTGAGTTTGTGATGGGAGGAGGAATAAGTGGGGCTGCAGTTCCCCCAATTCATGCCAGGCTTCCGGCCCTGCTCCTAGGACTCCAGGGAGCAGAGGGTGGATCACCCTCCCCCACTGCCCTGATGCAGTGAGAGGTGGTGGGCCCCCACAGGCTGGGTTGCCATTCTGTCCCGGCTGATGGCCAGAAATGGCCCTGAAGGGAGACGCCCCACTGGGAGCCGCCTTGGCTGGGCGCCATGCCTTGTGGGGATTTAGGGGGTGAGCAGGACAAGGCCCTCTGTCCTAGTTGCTGGGGTATCTGGAGCCCAGGCCTTGCAAGAATCTCTGGAATTTTTTGGTATTGGCATGAATAAGCTACCAGGGGATTCTGGTATCCCTAGGGGTACTGGCTGTGAGAGGTGTAGGCTGGGGCTGGGTGGGTTGTGGGGAAGGGCATGGAGCAGAGAAGTGCCTCCACACTCGAGGAGTCTGGGCAGGACCCTCTAAAGGGTCTGCAGTCGAGAAGGGGCAGGAAGCGGCTGGAGGAAGCCTGGACTCAGCCTGGGGTTGGGAGGCTGTTCAGAGCTCACTGGACCTGGCTCTGTGGAAAGGTGCCCCCGCCTGCCCCTCCCAGAACCAGGACAACACATAGCAAGGTGTGGGGTGCGGTGCGGCTACACGGAGTGTCTCAGAAGCCAGAGCAGGTCCTTTTGGAGGGAGGAAGCCAGAGCAGCCAGGGGAGGTGGCAAAGGTTCAAGCATGGGGCAGGGCTCAAGGACATGGTCAGAAAAGCATCTGCTGGTGCTGGGGACAGTGTTGCCCGAGCTGGAGGACAACAGGGCGAGGTTAGGGAGGAGAATGGGCATCGGGAAGCTGCCTCATTTCAGCCTGTGCATCTTGGGGGCTGAGAGGACTGAGCTCTGACTGAGCTGAGGTGGGGCTGTGACTGTTGGGTGAGGTATAGGTGGAGGTGCAGATTCAGGTGTAAGTAGGGGTGCAGATGCAGATTTAAGTAGGGGTGTGGGTGTGAGTAAGAATATAGATGCAGATACAGGTGGGGGTGTAGGTGCAGGTGCAGGTGCAGGTGGGGGTATGGATATAGGTGGGGGTATGGATATAGGTGGGGTGGGAAGTAGAGATGTAGATCCAGTTGCAGGTGTGGGTGTAGGTTAGATGTGTGTACAGGATCAGGTGTAGATTTGGGTGTATATGTAGTTACAGGTGGCAGCAGTCACAGAGAGAACATGAATGTCACCTGGGTAGACCATATCATGGGACAAGTGTGCTGTGGTAACCTGTGAAGGGTGTCCTTGCAGCCACTGTGGGAGGAGCACATGGGCTGTGACTGAGGGCAGGGGCCCATGGTGGAAGAGCAGTATGTGGGGGGATGTCAGACACAGCCAGTTGAAATGGAGGGGGGCTGGCAGCTTGGGGCCTCAATCTGCCAATGACCTCCCTCTGTCCCTCTGTTTCCCCTCCCTCCACTTTCCTTCCCTGTGTTCACTCTCTAGTCCCCTCTGTCTGTGGGGAGGAGGGCAGAGGGGCTATTTCTACAAGAAGTCTTCAACCACTACCACCTTCCCCACATCTCCATTGGTCACTGGAGGGGAGAATGTGGCCGTGGGCTGAGGGCCATGTCTGATGCCTGTGTCTCTGTTTCTCCAGCCAGCCCCCAGCCTCCCCCAGCACACAGGAAGCCATTCAGGGAATGCTATCCATGGCCAACCTGCAGGCCTCGGACTCCTGCCTACAGACCCCGTGGGGCGCCGGCCAGGCCAAGGGCAGCTCGTTGGTGGCCCATGGCGCCCGGAAGAACGGGGCGGGCAGCAAGAGCGCAGGCAAGCGGCTGCTGAAGAGGGCGGCCAAGCACAGCGTAGACCTGGACGATTATGAGGAGCAGGACCATCTGGATGCCTGCTTCAAGGACTCGGACTATGGTGAGCAGCATGCGGAGAGTCTGACCGTGGAGCTGACCTTTCTTAGGAGAGAGAATTCACTGACCATAGTATCCCCAAAGAGTGCAGTGCATTATGCATAGGTTGTTAGCCTCCAACACATCTTGAAGCAAAGGTGCTCTGTGGGCCAGGTAAACAGTACTGTCCTGAGGCAGCGTATTGGTCCAGGTTTAAGACAAATGTCTGGTAAGAAAATAAATGAACATGTCTGTCCTGAGACCTTGGCAGCCCCAGAGGTATAATATAACGGCTTCCGCTGGGCAGCTGGCGGGCTCCGCACTGTGGCCTGGGCAGGTGTGCAGCGAGTCCCCTCCCCCTCTCGCCAGGTGAGGATGCCCTATGGCAGCCTTGGGCCCCTGCGCCCAGGACACTGCCTCTGCCAGGCTCCTGGCTCCTGGCTCCGCTGGAGCAGGACTTCTGTGTCACCACTGCTGTGGGGCAGCGCGCGCGCACACACACACACACAAGGTGGGCAGCTCAATGGTGCTTACTGTATTTGGAGGCTGTGTTACGATCACTACAGCCAATCTGAGCCCTTCGAGCCCGTCACCACCCCTAGAGGAAGCTGCTTCCCCGCCCTGTCCCTGGCCTCTGGTAACCCTGTCTCCCTGGGTGTATCTTGTTCACTGCCTGGTGTGTCTTGTTCACTGCACCCAACAGTGGTTGGCCCTGGTGTCTGGCTTCTCTCATTGGTGTTCTCCTCAGGGCTCACCACGTGGCAGCATGTGGCAGGCCCTCACGTGATGGCTGAGTGCCAGCACACAGTGTGGCGGCTGAACATCCAGCGTGCACTCTATATCGTGAGCCCCTTCTTCCCCCTGCAGAGGACACAGGGGCGTCCGCCTCTGGCGGTTTTGACTTGCGCCGCATGAACACTGGTGTGCAGGGGTTTGTGTGGCCCGTGTCAGTGTGCCCAGGTACATACATGGGAGGGGCATTGCTGGGTGGAAGGTTTAGCTCCTTTCACCTTCTGAGGTCCGGCCGACCGTCCTCCATGCAGCTGCACCAGTTCACCCTAGTGGATGCACTGAGGCTGCGTCTACCGTCTGTCTGCATGTAGGTGAGACACAGGCTCACAGTGGCTCTAGAAGGGGATTTGGAAGCAAGGAGCCGCCTAGGGATGTGTCCGTGTCCACAGGCACAGCATGCTAATACAGGCCCCGCTCCCCAGGGTTAGGAGTACGCTGCCCGGTGCTGTAAGGCCTGACTTTGGTGCAGCCCTGATCCAAGGGCCCCGTGCCCCCATCCCCACAGCCTTCCAGGGGGGCTGCCCTGCCCCATCTGCTGGACACGTCTGTGCCTCGCCAGGGCCTGCCCTGGCTGACTGAAATGGAGTGGACTCCGTTTTCCGGTCACAGGGTGGGTGCTGGAGGTTCAGGTGCCACAAGTCCTGGTGGTAGAAGGTCACAGCTTACGGTGCGGGAGGTGGGTGGCACCTGCAAGTCACCTAGAGCGGCCATGTGAGGCCATCTCCTCCAGAGACGCCCTGAGGTGGGTCTAGGGGTGCTCAGAGCACCCAGCTCTGTGGACCTTGGGTGTTTTGTTTTCTAGTAGTGGCAGAGAGTGGGATGTTCTCAGAACAGGTGAACAGTGGTGCTACGGTCAGGCTGCGGTGGGCAAGGCTGTTGAGGTCACCCAAGAGGCTGGATGGGGCCTTTTGGCTGCCAAATGGCTGCCCCTCTCTGAATCTAAAGGGGGCCTGGGCTGGATATCTTCTGGGGTACCCCGTGCTGATGCTCTGCACCCAGAGGGTGGCTCCCAGGATGTCATTTCCCAGGTCTGCAGTGCTCGTGCTAGGTGCTGGGCTCAGCCTTCCCTCCCGTTGCCTCTGCAGTGTACCCCTCCCTGGAGTCTGACGAGGATAGCCCCGTCTTCAAGTCCCGGTCCAAGAAGAGGAAAGCTTCAGACGACGCCCCCTATAGCCCGACAGGTAGTGCTGGCGGGAGGGGTCCATCCACCCCGCAGCACAGCCATGGCACTGGGCTCTCTGCCGGTGAGGGGCTGTCCCTGCCTGCCCTCCTGGCCCTGGCGCCAGCTGCTCCTGGTGCTCGAGTGGGCCAGCCCCTTCCTGGTGTCTTCTCAGTGAGCAGCCCCGGGAGGGCTGCCTTTGCTTCTGGCCCCCAGGTGGCAGCCAGTAGGGGGCGCCTGATCCGCTTTCCACCTGACCCTCTCCTTCCTCTCCTGCCTTGCTGGGTGGGATCCCTTACCTGACAGGGCCTCTCACTGACCCTGCCCAACGTGTAAGGCGTCCCTGGACGTAGGAACAGGCTGGGCTGGAGTGGGTCCAGGGATACCCACAGTGCGGGCCACCCACTGAGGCACACTGACCTTCTTTCCCAAAGCGAGGGTTGGCCCATCGGTGCCGAGGCAGGACAGGCCTGTTCGAGAGGGGACCAGAGTGGCCTCCATTGAGACCGGGCTGGCGGCCGCTGCAGCCAAGCTGTCCCAGCAGGTGAGGAGGGGCCCTGCGCGATGCAGAAGCCACCCATTCTGAGGGCTGGCACTGGCCGGGGGGAATCTGAGTATTACTTGATTCAGGCCCCTGAGTCCCCACAGTGGGGTGTGGTGGTGGGAACCAGTGGCCGGGGCCCCTCACACTGACTGTTGTGGTGAGGACCGTTGTCCTAGGTGCAGGAGACACAGCTCCTTGGGGCCTTCCCTCTTCCTCTTGTCCTCACAGAGCTGAGGGGGCTGCTCCATCTCCAACCATTTCCTTTGCCACTTCAGCGCCTCCTGGTCCCAGCTCCCTCAGAAGAGAGGGTCTCAGACTCTCAGGTGTCACCCAGACCAGGCCCGACCCCATCTGGGCACGTAAGGAGGTTAACAGGACCACAGTGAACATTCTAGAGCCAAGAGTCCTGAGGTGGCTCAGAGCAGGGTGACAGGAGAGCGCTGAGCATCATGCCACATCCCACATGGTCCCCTGTGCAGGGCATCCCCCGCATGAGGGAGTGTGGTGCCCTCCAGGGGCCCAGCCCTGCCCTGAGCTGCGCAGGCACTGGCCCAGCCCTCTCGGCCCCAACAGCACTGGCACTCAGCTTCCTGGAGAGGCCTCGTGCACAGGGACCAGCCTCCCTTGGGTCCAGTGTGGCGAGGGCTGCTCTTGCCTGACTGCCCAGCACCTGAGGCCCGCCCCGCCCTGCTGGCTAACTTGCCCACCTGCTTCATTCAAAGGAGGAGCAGAAAAGCAGGAAGAAAAAGAACTCCAAGAGGAAGCTGACGCCCAACACCACCTCCACCTCCACCTCCGCCTCTGCCTCCACCACCTCGGCCAGCAGCACCTCGGCCTCCACCACCTCAGCCTCCACCACCCCAGCCTCTGCCACCCCTGCCTCCACCAGCACGGCCTCTACCAGCACCGCCAGCAGCCAGGCCTCGCAGGAGGGCAGCTCGCCCGAGATCCCGCCTGAGGCGCACAGCAGCAGCCTGGCCGACCATGAGTACACCGTGGCCGGCACCTTCAGTGGGGCCCAGGCAAGCCGTGCCTCTCAGCCCATGGCCCCCGGGGTCTTCCTCACACAGAGGCGGCCCTCTGCGTCGTCCCCCAACAACACCGCTGCCAAAGGTACCGTACCTGCCGGCCCTGCGCAGCCTAGACTTGCAGACTGTCTCCGTAGATGACCGCAGGCTTCCTCTGTCCCCCGGAGCCCTGTGTGTGAGGAAGGAATGGCCTCTCTCAAGGCTGAGGGCCAGAGTCCCACACGGGGAGGGTGTGGCGGGGATCTGGTTACCTGAGTCTGGCCCAGGTCCCCAGACCCCGAGGGCTTTGGCTTTGGGCTTAGCTTGGAGTCAGGGAGTGGTAAACGTTTGCCAAGGGTTCTCTGGGAGGGGTCCAGGGTGACTGGCCCAGGACCCTCTGTGATTGGGGTGGCACAACTGTCTGGCATCTTCCCTGTCCGGCCCCTGGCCCCCTGGCCTGGTTAGTGGTTGGCTCACTCCTTCTGCCTCGAAGGTCTCGCGCTCCCAGCAGAGTCCTTCACGCTGGCCATGAGACCCAGCCGGTGGGGGACACAGCTCATGTGCTCCAGGTGGCCCTGTAGCAAGTAGGTAGGCAGGGATCTCACTTCACCCCAGTGCCGTTGCCTGGCCCATCCCCACCCTGGCCTCAGCCCCACTCCATCATCCCTACCGCCTGTCGATGCGGCCCTTGAGTTGGGGGCTTGGTGGAAGATTTGTGCTTTCGGAGGGGTGCAGGTCCCCCAGGCTCGGGGTCACAGTCCCACTTACAGCCAGATGGGAGCGTGAAGGGAGGCTTGCACTCTCACCCCACACGCTGCTCCTCTTGCCCTCTCACACAGCTATCTGCCTTTTTGTGTCCCCTCTTCTACCCCCAGGAAAACGTACAAAAAAGGGCATGGCCACCGCCAAGCAGAGGCTTGGGAAAATTTTGAAAATTCATCGGAATGGAAAACTGCTCCTTTAAAGTTTGGAGAGCCAGGATCCTTCTGCTCCGCTCAGGACCCGGAGCCCCGCTACATCATCAGCCCCCAGGAGGGTGGCCACGCTGCCGCGCCCCGGGAGGCCTGGCTTCCTCCCAGCCTCTACTCCCCACCCTGAGCAAGCGCCTGTTGCTTCAGCAGGCGGAGCTCACCAATACGGACAGATGTCCTTTTTCACGTTGCTTAGAGTGACCAGTTCCCGAAACCCGGCCCCGCCAATTTGAGGACCATTCCGGTTTCAGGACAGCCTCTAGGCACCCCAACCACAGTGGTGGTGGCAGGGCCTCTGCAGCTCTGCTGGGAGTATGAGTCCTTCGAGGAAGGAGGAGTGAGCCAACATTCACCAGGCCCAGAGTCTGAGCCAGCCACAGGCTGGTAGCCTCCAGAGGCTTAAAAAAAGGCAAAGAACATGAGAGAGGAAGAGGAGGAGAAAGCAGGGTGTTTATGTGCTCCCCATCTCTTCCCAAGTGATTCTCCGAAATGTCCAGAGAGCGTTCATTCTGGCTCCAGGAGAGGGGCGCCTCCAGGCTCCCTGGTCGGCACGTGGCAGGCCAGATGGTGGGTGTCACCCCTGAATGCCCAGGGCATTTCTAGGAATGACTGGGGCCAGCAGCAGGGTCAGTGGGTAGGGGAGCCACTGTGGGATCCCCAGCCCTGATGTGGGCCCAGGGGCCCAGGCAAAGCCACATGGTGGGTCCTGTCCAGTCCCACTGGCCACACTCCCAAAAGCACTTGCCAGCCAAGGCACCCTGCCCCGGGCCTGGCGGGGCGGATGGCGGCCCAAAGATGCGGGGGGCCTGGCACTTCTGTCTTGTCACCTGTCACTTGGTGTCGAGTGCATGGGTGGCTCCTGGACCGCGAGTCCACCCATGGACATGGAGGGGCTGGATTTGTTTCTCAGGCAATCCTGTATTTTAATTTTAGATGTATTTCCTGAAGCATATTTTTCATAGAATGTAGCGTGTAAATAGCTTTTTAAATAACTTCTTTTTTATAAGAGTAAAAGTATCTTTAGGAATTTCTTTGTAGAGTCCTTCATTAACATTTATACGAGTGTTTTGCTGAGTCTGATGAACAGTTGGGTTTCCACTGCTTTTTCTTTTTCTTCCTTTTTTATTGCTATGGTTATTTTTTTATTTTATTTTATTTTAGGGACTAAGGTATTGCCTGAAAAACAAGTGATGTCTGTGCAGCCTTATATCTGTCTTTTCAGAAGCAAACAGTACACAAAAGATCTATTTCAGATATGTTTGAAGATCAGTCTTCAACTTGAATACCAGCTTTCTTTCCTTCTTGTTGATGAAGGGGTGGGGGACAGGTATTTTACTAGCACCTTGTGAAGTGTTCTGTGTTTTGTGATGCTGTAATTTATTAATGTTTGTAGCTTTTTATATTTGTATATTTCTTATGAGCTTTGTTTCTATGCCCATCCCTGGGTGTTCTGTCCACACGGAGAGGCAGCTTCGTGCAGGTCTTGGCCCCGGGCTCGCCTGTCGGAGATGTGGCCGCCGAGCCCGGGGATGGGCAAGGCCACGCTCACGGACCAGACTACTCCAGCCCAGCGTTTTGAAGGTTTCCCTGCCTGTTATTGTTGAACATTTATATAATCTAACCCGGCCATCAAACTGTTTTCTCTCTCTTATTTTTTAATTTTATTATTATTTTGGCAACATGTACATTTCTAACAAAGTTTATCGTGGCTATTAAAAGTGTTTTATTTCCCAATTCATATTACTCTTGTATTGAGTCCATGAGGTCTAAGGCAACTTAAATCAAAGTTTTAAAAGAGTAAAGATATTTCAGGTTTTGTACAGAATCATGTCTGTGTCATTTCTGCCTCATTCACCGCCGTCCATCCTGCAGTGAGGATGTCCTCAACGGTGCGGGGGGGTGAGGGTAGGGGAACTGTGGCTGGGGTTCAGGTCTTGTGCACCCCGAGGGCTGGGTGTGAGCATGGGCAGTCAGACCAGGACCCTCCCTATGCCAGAGCCACGTGTTCCCCTGAGAGTCCTGATGGCCTATGGGCACATACACTGCCTGCACCTCAAGTAGCCTGCAGGAATGGGCAGAAGACAGCTGTGGGGCAGGCAGTCTTCGAGACCCTAACCTTACTAACCTCAGCCCCAAGCATCCTCTAACACCTTGTGGTTCACAGATGGGCAGTTTGGCTGAGTCCACTGAGCATAGGGCCAACAAGACACTCAGGAACAAATAACAGGGTTTCGTCTACATCTGACATTATTCACAGCAAATGAACAAAAGCTGAGTTCACCCCCCAGCCTCCACCCCACACAAACAAGTTTGGGCACAGTGAAGATCAAGGATTGGAAGGAAAGACCAGCTGCTGGAGGGGCAGCTGCAGAGGAGCACTGGGGCTGCCAGGCATCACTGGACCCTGGGATGGGACCCTCTCCCCAAGCACCACAGCTTGAGTCCCTTCTGCTGGACCGCCAGGAGGCATGGCCTTTTCACATCCCCAGGCCAGGCACTGCACCTGCCTGGGCACTGTTCTACCCAGATACAGCCAGTCTTGGCCACATGGCGCCCCACACCCTCACCTCACAGAACTGGGGGACCCTGCCGGCCCTTGGCTGCTCTCCACAGCCTGCCTCCAGGCCCAGTTCTGCTCCCTCCCCACTATCCCAGGCTGGCTGGCCCCTGAGCCCAGGCTCTGGAGGCTAAGCTGTGCTCAATGGGTCCCTTGGTGTTGGTACCCGACTTCCAGAGGGCTCTTAGGCAGGCCTCCCAAAGGCCACGCAGAGTCCCACAGATCCAGGCCCCATCCTGGTCTGCACCCATGCGATCCTGGTGCCATGTGACCCAACCCTGCCATGGGACCTCACTGTGGTCCCATGTGCAAGGTGTTTGGGTGTCTGGGTGAGCTTGTGGCAGGGGCAGCAAGCGACCCAGGTCTTCTCTCTATTTAGGGCTGAGAGCCCCGTGACAGTGAACTGGGAGGGAGGGGCTGAATGTGCTCCCAGCATAGCCAATGATCCTCCCTGATCGTGGTCCCATTGGAAGGGAAGACTCTGCCTGGCAAGCTCATGCACGAAGGGCCCCAGGCCATTTCTGCATTTGGGCCTTCACCATGGCTTTCTGAGGGCTGGGTGTGAGGGTGGGCAGTTAGACCAGGAGAAACCTTTCGGGGCACCTTGTGCAGTCCCCTCTCAAGGTCTCAGGACCAAACCCAGAGCTGTGTTCCCAGTGTGGCATGTCTGTGGCATAGGAAGACACAGGGCAAACAGGCCTTCCTCCTCCCAGGCTCTACTCACCAGTCTGGATCACAGGTGTCCTGACAATGCCAGTGCCTTGCAGACCCCTTGCCCATCGCCATTTTGTAGCACCCTGGTGGCGAGTAGCTGGCATGAGAGTGGAGCATCACTATCCTGTTGTCCCAGGGGTTGCAGGATGCCAGTAGTTGGGGTCCTGGAGTTCCCCCTGCGAGAAGAGCCACCTGGCCAGCAGAGGACTTTGCAAAGAAAACGTGAAGACCTGCATGTGAGGCCTCGGAGATGTGCAGGCTCCATCCTACGGGGATGCGGTGCGGCCGCAGCCCGTGCCCTGAAGAGTGCTGAAATAATCAGCCTGCAACTCAGATTTCCAAGGTTCAGGTGGATTCCAGAGTCTATTTCTGAGCACCTACTGTGTGCTGGGCTGTTGAGGATATTCCGGAGCCTTCATCAAAGCCTACAACAAGCCCACTTTGTCAAGGACACCAAGCTAAGCAAAGGGCCTGCTGCCCCGTGCCTTGACAGGTCTGGGACCCTAACCATCGCCAGCTCCCTTGGACAGTAGGACATATGGTGTCCTTTAAAATCCCGGGTAGAGGGCGGTCTGAAAAGTCCTCGGAGCCACCCACAGGAGATGAAAGTGTCTTCAGCCAATGTGAGCAAAGGCCCTGGGCAGGCTCAGCGTGCTAAGATGGTGCGAGTAAGGCTGGGCCAGTTCAGTGAGGACCTAGGGCATCCACACAGGGGACCTGGAAGGCCCTGGGGAGGCCCTGCAGGCTAGTGAGCAGGTGCAGTGCTTCTCTTGGGGAGCAGCCTAGTGGGGAAGGGCTGAGAACAAGGTCCCCAGGGGTCCCCTCTTCCTCTGGCTCTGTGCCCATCAGCACACTCTCAGGGTCGCTGCATGGGTGGGAGCTCAGCACTGCAGGCAACTCTGCCTGTTCTGCATGGCCCTGCTGTCTGGACTCAGCCAGTCCCAGAACCTGCAGGAAAGGATCCTGCTGGGCCCCTGGGGCAATTCTGAGAATGGCCAGTAGAGGGCAGGGGAGGGCTGGGAACAAGCCGTTCTAGGATGGCAACAGCAAGAGCTCCTTTAGTGCCTGGTGCTGGGCAGGCTGGAGGCAGTGGGGTGGAGCTGAGAAATAAAGTTACCAGCGGCTGCGAGTACTGGCAAAGAGATGGTTACAATCAAATCAGCTTTGTCCTGGAAGAGTTTTGTGTTAGATGTTCCATGATCTGTGTTAGCACATCTTAGCATATTCTGAGGAAAGGCCTCCGACAGGGCCTTGGTCGGCAAACTCATTAGTCAACAGAGCCAAATATCCACAGTACAACGATTGAAATTCCTTTTGAGAACCAAATTTTTAAACTTAAACTTCCTCTAACGCCACTTCTTCAACATGGACTCGCCGAGGCCGTGTTATTTTGTGGAAGAGCCACACCCAAGGGGCCAAAGAGCTGCATGTGGCTCGTGAGCCGCAGTTTGCCGATCACTGCAATAGGGAAACGGAGGCACAGAGCCTCATAGCTGGTGAAGCTGGGGTTCAAATCCAGGTAGGCCAGCTCCAGGGCCCTTGGGCTTATGAGACAGACCCCCAGGAAGATCTTCCTGTAGGAAGTGGTCAGATGGGCAGTTCCCCAAGTCCCCAAGAGGAGGAGCTGTGCCAGCACATAAAAAGGAAGCTGCTGCACAAGGGCCCTGAGGTAGGGACCAGGTGAAGTGCCTGCCTGAGGAGATAGTTGGACTGAGCAGCTGGGCGCAACAGGGCCACAGGCCAGGCCATGCTGTGGCACTTGGAGCTTTTCTAAAGGGCAGCATCCCTTCGCCAGGCTTCCCCTCCCATCACAGGGCTTGCCCTCTTTCCAGGCTGCACAGAGACCCCTGGGCCTGCCATCTGTCACCACTCCTCCCCTCTGTGCCTACACCTCGGTGCACAGCAAGGAGCCCTCTTGCAGATGCGTACACTGAGGAAAGTTTTGTGCAGGACACATCGCTGCAGGGGGTCTGCCCTCTCTCTGCAGCACTGAAAGTCTGGACAGGGTGTTGCAGAGTCAAGAGGGCTCCCCATCAAGAGTTTAAAAAAGATGCTGCATGTGTAAAAATCTAGGCTGTGTTCCCAGCCCTATGAGCAAGTCTCCTTAACAGTAACTCCCAGTGATAATGGTGCATGCGAGTCATGTCAAAGGCATCAGACAGCAGTGCTGAATTCCACAGGTTTGTCTGGTGACTGTGCTGCCAGTATGGCAAATTTCCTGTGAGCATACTGTGGGCTGGGCAGGGTTCTTAGGCTGCAGCCCCTGATGTGAGTGGCTGCATTGCTGCTCGAAGACTTCTTGTCTGGCTCCTGCCCACGTTGGCTGTGTGACCTCATCCGCAGAGCTAGTGGGTGGTGGCCACAACCCTACACAGAGGTGCTGTAGGCTGACTCTTCCTTGCATGCCATCTGGTTCTCTGCTTGCTCCCCGCCCCCCAGCACCCCCCCCCTTCCCCCCTGCTTCCCCAGCCCATCTTGGACCTATGCACTGTGTGATCTCTGACAGGTCACTTCCCCTTTCTGGGCCTCTTCTGTCTGCTTTCTTGGTGATAAGGATAGGGATGGGGGGGGGGCAACTAGAGCTGAAAGGGGCAGCTTGTCCCATGCAACCTGTCCCACAGCCTCTCCCCCAGGGCCAGCAGAGGTGGGTCCAGCAGGGCACAGCTGGGCCTCAGGCAGCCAGGCCAGCCTGAGAGATCTTCAGTGGTGTGCTGTACCTCGAGGGCTGGGGTGTGCGGCTGCTCTCCTTGATGTGTTTGGTTGCATTGATGCTTACTTTTCACAACCCAGTTTTGTGTCCCCAGAACCCAGTGGACAGAGGGATGCTGGGTGGGGCAGCCAGTCTGAAGAGGAGTAATAGCAGGAGGGGGGAATCCAGGCCAGGCTGTCCAGCGGTCTGACAAATGGCCTCTCTCCTTCGCCGCCAGCCTGCCTTTCCCAGGCTGAGTCTTGCCGACCGCCTCATCCAAACATCCCTGGGGATGCCACCTCGGCAGAAAAATGATGCTATTCCATTAACATCTGACACGGATTTGCAAGCCCTAAACAGACGAGTGTGTATGTAAACACCGGGCCTGGCCAGGCCTTCGCTGGCTCAAAGAGGGATCCTCATAATTAATTGTCTGCCTGCTCGCCCAGCAGCCGGGACCCACATTCTAGCCAGTGTTATTTCAAGATTGCAATTTCTCCTCGCCTCCCACAAACAGCACTTACCAAACAATGGATGTGCTGGCGCTTGTAGGAAGGACTGATAGGGCTCCTAACACTGTGGGCATCAACTTTTTCCCTGGTAAAATGGAGCCATCACCCTGGCTTCCTGGTGGTCTTGAGAATAAGGTCCACAAGCCTGAGCATCCACACCTGCTGGCATGCAGCCTTGCTGTTTGGGGTGGGTCAGTGCTGGGCACCCACACCTTTTGGCAAGCAGCCTCACCGTCCAGGGGGTCGGTCAGTGCAGTTTGGTGGAATTAATAAGGATGTAAGGCTGCCTCGACATAGTTACATGTGTCTTTTTACCCTGAAGAGGGAGG
Organism: Lasiurus cinereus; assembly: GCA_011751065.1. Lineage (NCBI taxonomy): Eukaryota > Metazoa > Chordata > Mammalia > Chiroptera > Vespertilionidae > Lasiurus > Lasiurus cinereus. The sequence continues at coordinate 3,552,753 of JAAGEH010000034.1, read as the reverse complement.
ATTTGTTCTAGAATGCTGTTCTAAAATGTTGTCTAGAATCAGTGATACCTCGTGTGTACATGTATACCAATAATACCTTTTCCTCTTGTCAAAGAGAATCTTTTATCAAGGGGCAACAATTCTGCACATATTTTGTACAGTAAGTTTTAATCTGCTACCACCATACTTTTCTATTTCCTTCTTCTTGGATTCTAATTTTTATAGAATTTAAGAGAACTGCATGGCCTTGCCTATGGTGGCCATTAGGGGGTCTTCCTGCATTGCACCCCCAGCTGGTGGGTAAGCTGCCCTGTGCTCTGTAACATGGGTGTGCACAGACCACAGGGACAAGCCAGTGCCTGCTCACAGACAGTCCTCACATTGCGCATTGGGATCAGTATCTTTTCACCTGCAAATCTGGGGGGCGAACAATCCTATGACCTTGTTCTTTACTTTTAAAAACACCCTAACTCTAACTCCCCAAAATGTGTTGTAATTCGCAGCTGAGAGCTGGGACCCGAGTTTATCCTCCCTCTGGGTGACTGTGGTTTGTGTCACACCGACAGTAGGCGGTAGGTGTTTCCTGGTGGCTGTGACGTCAGCTCCAGGAAAGTTTGTCAGCGTCTTCACTTATTCCTCTGGGTTCCCAGGAGCTGCAGGTGAGAATAAGGACACTTTCTGAGGAACTTTTCCTCTCCACTTTAGAGTCAGTCCTACATTGCATTTTGACTGTGGCTTTAGGATATGTCTGCAATCTATGAAGCCCTCCAGGAGTGGAAGTGTTGCACTCTGTGAAGAATTCTGCAGGCAGGCGGACGGGCCTTGTGCTCCATCTCATCTCTGCTCAGCGAGGAGGGCTTTCTGCCCACCTGCTCACCTCCCTCCACAGATACAGACATTCTCCAGGCTTAGCTCTCCCTCATCCCTACCACACAGTTTCCCAGTACCCCCAGAATTCTAGATCCTTCCCTGGGCTGCCCTCCTGCCCCCCTGCCATATCCCTCCACTGCTCCAAACCTTCACTCCCAGGTTCCTTGGGCCTTAGGGATCCTTCTCTCTTGCTCTTGCTCCCACAATCCTAGACTGGATTGGTCTGGCTTTGTCAGATCTCAGGGACCTGCCGGTACTGCCCCAACCCTCCCTCCCTGTGACCATGTACCCCAGCTGCTCCTTCTGGGGACCTATACCAGCCCTGCCCTATCTCTGTCACTCTGATTTTCTTTCTCGTGGCCCCCAAATTTAGCCCAAACATGATCTCCTCTGGTCATTCTGAAAACCAGCCATCTTTGGGACTCCCCTCTAACTGCCTATGGGATCACCATATTCCAAACCCTCCAGTCTCTCGTGCCTCAACTCCTGCAACCCCAGCAGGAGTGGTCAAATGGGCCCATCCCAGCCCATTTCACTCCTCAGTATAGTTTCTGCACCACCTGACACTGGGCGCTGGGGCCATGGGGAGCCCCCAGCTCTGGGCAGGCAAGGGCACCAGTGGCTGGTGGTTGGTGGGAGAGCAAGGACCAGGGACCCATGATGGGGGAGGAAATGCAAAGGAGAGGGAAAGCACAAGTGAAACCTTGAGAAGAGGTGGTGCTGCCAAAGCAGGGAGAGGAAGGATATATGGCACATGGGGGGCAGGTCCTGCCACCGTGGACTGCACAGGTGGGTAAGGAGTGGGGGAGGCTGTGGTGACCCTGGCCCTGCAGGCTGGATTAGGATAGACTAGCATCTGAGGGGTCCTTCCAGGGCCTGAGGTTATCACTGCTTCCTATCCTGAGGCTGCTGCTGATTCATGGTGAGGGCTGATGGACAAGGGGTCAGGGGCATGTCTAGGTCAGCAGGGATGGGGGCTGGCCACTTCCTCTGTGGTAGGCTGGGCTGACCCATCCCTGCAGGCCTGGGGCATTTGAAAGCCCAGATGAAAAAGTGTAAGACTCTTGACACAGCTCTAACCCATTCCAGATAAGCACCGTCAGACCTCAATCCTATAAATCCCTGAAAAGGAGCTCATGCCCTCCCAGACAGTCTGTCTCACCCCAAACTCAGCTGGCCTCAGAGAGCTGGAACCTCCTAAGCTCTGTGGGGTCTCATGAGGGGGAGGTTTCTGCGTGCTTTGGTTCTGGGGCTTAGGCCATAACCAGGCCCAAGAGAAATGGGTATGCAGAACAGTGGTGACTGAGACCAAGAGACACGAATGATTGGGGTGTCCTCAATGGCCCATCTAAAACCACGGCTCAGGATTCTTATCCCTGCTGTGAGTTCAGTCGCACCATGCCCCAACAGGAGACCTGCCTGGAGGCCCTGCCTTGCTCTCCTGCAGAGGGACCGGCTGACTGCACCAAAACTGACCTAGTTTGTGGTATGCTTCTTCTGGGGGAGCTAGGATTAGAAATTCAAACAGAGACTGAGTGGTATGGCTCTGAAGCAGGAGACACTTCTCCTACATTGAGTGCCTGTCATGCTGCCCCAAAACAGGAGACCCACTAATCCTGTCCTCCTGACACTGGTCACCCCACCCTGTTGAGCTTGAGCCTTGTGGAACGGTCTGTGGGTTATGGTCTGTCAGTTTTTCTATAGAAGCATCTGGAGAAAGACCAGGTAACATCAGAGTACAGCAGAGCAACAGGAGGAGATACCGTGGAGCCTTTACTAATCTGCCTCCAACTCAGAGCTGGAGGAAGCCACCCTTGTACACAGCATGACCCTTCCCATGCACACCAGGCCCAGGATAGGCAGCCACAAATAGAAAATTACATGGTAGCTCCAGACAGGTAACCCAAGGCTGTTTAAAGGCAGCATCTGACAACAACCTGCACCAAAACCCTGTCCAAGTGAACCCAGAATCAACAACCAGTGGAGGACTTCACACCACACCAAACTTGACCCAGCTAACCACATAAGTGTATACCCAAAGGGAGATGCTTCAGCAGGCAAATGCTCTGTGATCAAGGTCTATCCTTATAATCAGCTAGCCTGAGGGTAAATCCACCCATCAACAGGCCAAAAGCATTCAAGACCCAATTACAACAGGAAGACACACATAACCCACACAAGAGACATTCCTGGAGCACCTAGCTTAAGTGGCCTGGAAGATAGTGCCACTGAGCTGCATAAGACTCCTACTACATAAAATCACATAACAAGTTTAGGAGTCATATTTCCTAATATACAAAGACAAATACAAAAATATGGACAAAATGGGGAGACAAAGAAACATGCCCCAAATGAGAGAACAAGAGAAATACCCAGAAAAAGAGTTAAATGAAATAGAGGTAACCAAGATATCAGATGCAAAGTTCAAATCAATAATTATAAGGATGCTCAAGAACCTTATGGGAAGAATGGATGATCTCAGTAAGAACTTAGATAAAGAGATAGTAAGCATAAAGGTGATATAAGAACATGAAAAAAAGCCATTCATAAATAAAGAACTCAATACCTGAAATGAAGAATACACTAGGAGGAATGCCCTGGCTTGCATGGACTAGTGGTTAGAACACTGGCCCATGCACCAGAGGGTCACAGGTTCTATTTCCAGTCAAGGGCACATACTGGGTTGCTGGTTCAAACCTTAGCCCTGGTTGGGGTGTGTGCGGGAGGCAACCAACCAATATATATTTCTCACATTGATGTTTCTCTATTTCTCTTCCTTCCTCCCCTTTCTTCTACTCTTTCTAAAAATCAATGGAAAAAATATTCTCAGGTAAGGATTAACAACCACAAAAATAATACACTAGAAGGAATCAACACCAGGATAGATGAAGCAGAGAATCGAATCAGTGGTTTATAAGATGAGATAACAGAAAACACCCAAACAGAGCAGCAAAAAGAAAAACAATTTTTTTTACAAGGAAGAAAATCTAAAGGGCCTTTGGGACAACATCAAGCATAACAACATCTACATCATAGGGGTGTCAGAAGGGGAAGACCTATTGAAGAAATAATGGCTGAAAATTTCCTAATCTGGTTAACAAAAAGGACACACAAGTCTGGGAAGAACAGAGAATTCCAAACAAGATGAACCCAAAGAGGCCCACACCAATACACATCATAATTCAAATGGCAAAGGTTAAAGATACTAGTAGAGAATCTTAAGAGCAGCAAGAGAAAGACAATTACCTACAAGGGAGCTCCCATAGGCTGTCAGATGATTTCTCAACAGAAACACTTCAGGCCAAAAGAGATTGGCATGAAATATTCTAAGTGATGAAAAGAAAAGACCTACAACCAACACTGTTCTATCAGCAAGGCTGTTATTTAAAACTAGAGGCCCGGTGCATGAAATTCATGCATGCAGCGGGAGGGTATTCTTCCCCCAGCCCAGCCTGCACCGTCTCCAATCTGGGACCCCTTTAGGGATGTCCAACTGCCCATTTAGGCCTGATCCCGGTCATCCCTCTCACAATCCAGGACTGCTAGCTCCCAACTGCTCACCTGCCTGCCTTCCTGATTGCCCTTAACTGATTCTGCCTACTAGCCTGATCACCCTATAACCACTCCTCTGCCAGTCTGATTGATGCCTAACTGCTTCCCTGCCAGCCTGTTTGCCCTAACTGCCCTTCCCTGTGGGCCTGGTCACTCCTAACTACCCTCCCCTGCAGGCCTGATCACTCCTAACTGCACTCTCCTGCAGGCCTGGGTCCCCTCCCCCGCAACTTCCCTCCCCTGCAGGCCCAACCATCCCCAATTTTCATCCTCTGCTAGCCTGGTCACCTCTAACTGCTCTCCCCTGCAGGCTTGATCACCCCCAACTACCTTCCCTTGCAGGCCTGATCACCCACAACTGCTCTCCCTATCAGGCCTGGTCCCTCCCAATTTCCTTTCCCTGCTGGCCATCTTGTGGTGGTGATCTTGTGTCCACATGGGGGCAGTCATCTTCTGTGTTGGAGTGATGATCAATCTGCATATTACTCTTTTAATAGGATAGAGGCCTGGTGCATGGGTGGGGGCCAGCTGGTTTGCCCTGAAGGATGTCCTGGATCAGGGTGGGTGTTCCCTTGGGGCATGGGGCAGCCTGGGTGAGGGGCCTGTGATGGTTTGCAGGGAAGCCACAGCCCCCAGCGACCCAAGAGGAGGCCCTGGTATCTGGGATTTATTTATATTCTACAATTGAAACTTGGTAGCCTGGAGTGGAGATAAACCTGCTCGCTCAGTAGTGGCAGCCATTTCTGTTGGGATTTATTTATCTTCTATAATTGATAAATTATAGAGGAAAGTCTAAAGGGCCTTTGGGACAACATCAAGCATAACAACATCTACATCATAGGGGTGTCAGAAGGGGAAGACCTATTGAAGAAATAATGGCTGAAAATTTCCTAATCTGGTTAACAAAAAGGACACACAAGTCTGGGAAAAACAGAGAATTCCAAACAAGATGAACCCAAAGAGGCAAGGCTGTTTTAAATAACAGCCTTGCTGATAGAACAGTGTTGGCTGTCACAATATGCATGCCTTCTGTCACCCGACCTAGGACCACATGCTTGCCATCCAACCACTCAGCCTTGGCAGTGCAAATGAGAAACTGGGAGCTATTTGTGTTAGGTCCAGCATTTGCCGTAGACAAGATGCCAGGACCTGTATGCTTCAGGATGAAATTCTTATCCTCAAATTTTTCTCCATTGATGGATTTGCCACCTGTGCCATTATGGTGTGTAAAGTCACACCCTGGCACATAACTCAGTGAAGCAGAAACCTTTATAACTAAATCCTTTCTTCCCAGTGCTCAGAGAAGGAAATTTTTTTGCTATACTTGGAACTTTGTCTGCAAACATTTTGAAGGAGATATGGCCCAAGGGCTCACCATCAACAGCAACGCCTAACAATATGATGGGGTTCACTGTGGCTGGCCATGGGTGGCTTCAGGGTGGCAGCATCTGCAAAGCCCCCAATCATCTTCTTCTTTGACCAATCAGAGTAGCTCCATGCTGATCTATTTTGGACCAAAGAAACTGCAAGGATTTGGAGTCTTCATTTGCATGAGGACAGACCAATCAGGGACCAGGGGCAGAGACTCCTGTTCATACAAGCCAGCTCCACTCTGAGTTGGGGAACACAGTCCCTTTCCGCTGAAGACCGTATCTGCCTGGCTGAGCTGGAACAATGAAGTTGTCTGTCACAGCAAAGCAGACCAGTGCAGTAGTAAAGCAAACTGGCCGAGAGCAGAGTAAACCATTGAGCAGAGCAGAGCTATCTAGCTAGAGGGGTCTGGCCCCAGCTGCCACATGGCCGTGCTGTTTTCACAGCTGTGCTGTATCCAAATTGAACTCTTCCACAGCTATAATGTCTTCACAGCTGTGCAATATCACAATTGAGCTGTTTTGTACTGAATAAAATTTCTTTTTTACCACACCTAAGTTGGGGATTCCTGTTGGTGTTGAATTGGTGCCAGCGACCATCAGCTGACACTACCCATCACAAAAACTGGGAAAACAACTATACACTAGGCTGTAAAAAGTAATGTACTAAACAACAACTCATCTAAGTCTATGAAGGAAAAACTGATAGAACTGAAAGGAGAAACAGACAAAGACACTATTATGCTTGGGACTTCAAGACCTCACTGAGAGAACACAGAATGCTCCACCAGACAACAGCAGAATATTCTTTCATGGGGCATTTACCAAGACAAGCTATATTCTGGGGCATAAAACAAACCTTAACAAACTTAAAAGAATTGAAATAATACATAGAATGTGTCTGACCATAATTTATTTACCTTAGAAATCAATAAGGTAAAGACAAAAGGAACATCTTCAAATATTTGGTAAATAATTAACACATTTCTAAATAATCCATGAGATAGAAGTCTTCAAGAAAATACAATCATAAATAGAATGAGGGCACAGCCGGCATGGCTCAGTAATTGAGTATTGATTTATGAACCAGGAGGTCACAGTTCGATTCCCGGTCAGGCTACATGTCTGGATTGTGGGCTCAATCCCCAGTAGGGGCTGTGCAGGAGGAAGCTGGTCAATGATTCTCTCTCATCATTGATGTTTTCCTTTCCTTCTCTCTATTCCTTACTGAAATCTTTAAAAATATTTTTTTAAAAAGGATGAAAAATAAATAAATAAACAGAACTAGGTAAATATCAAAACATGGCCTATCAAGCCCTGGCTGGTGTGCTCAATAGATAGAGCATCATTGGTCTATGCACCAAAGGGTGCAGGTTTGATTCCTGGTCAAGGGCATATACCTGAGTTACAGGTTAGATTTCTGGCCCTGATTGGGATATATTGTTCAGGAGGCAACCAATTGATGTGTCCCATTCCCATTGATGTTTATCTCTTTCTCTCTCTCTCTCCCCTTCCTCCTTTCTACTCTCTAAAAATCAATAGAAAAAATCCTTGAATATTAACAACAACAAAAAAAACCAAAAAAAACAAAAAACAAACAAAAAAATGGCATATCAAAATTTGTGGGATACATTGAAAGCCATTCTGAGAGGGAAATTTATAGCTTTAAATGATTATATTAGAAATAAGAAAAGTTTCAAAATAATAATTTACATCCATACTTTAAGAAATTATGAAAAGAAGCAAAATATAACCAAAATAATCTGAAGAAAAAATATAATAAAAATAAAATCAGAAATGTATGACATTGAAAGAAGGAAAATAATAGAGAAAATTAACAAATTAGTAAAGTTGATAATCTTCTATTAAGACTGAGGTAAACAGAGAAAACCAAATTACCAATAACAAGAATGAAACAGGAAGTATCATAAGAGATTCTACAGCCATTTACAACGTAATAAGGAAGAGGCAGCAGTCTCAGGGAGTATCAGTGGCTGGCTTTAGGGTGAAGATATTCCCCCCACATTCCCAAAACCTGGTTGGTGCTTCCTTCTCATGGGAGAGCTGATAGAAACTCCTGGCTTCTGGGAGACCCCATCAGCCTGCCTAAGAGGGATGCCACCCAGCAAAGGACAGGGAAGTAATCCAGGAACACAGCCACCATCTTCCTTGAAGTGTGAATGTTTGCTGATCTATCTTAGGTCCTGGTGCTGTTAAAAAAAAAATAAAAATAATCGATCAATCAATCAGCCCAGGACCTACAGGCAGCCAAGCCTAGTGGAGGCAGCCACAAACTGTGGATCACTTGAAGCTCTGAACAGGGCACAGAGAGCCAAACATGGACAGCTTCCCACACTGACTAGCACAAAAGTACCTCCTAGGAGGCTCAAAATCAGCATTCGGAACAGCCTCAGATAACATAAGAACAGGATCCAAAGGGAAATTCTAGCAGACACTAAAATCTGCTGAGATGAATTTCACTTGTACCTGTACAACAGCTCACAGTGGTGGGGTTAAGCCTCACAGTTAGCCAGCCTGAGAGGAGATTACTCCCATTAATGGGACAAGAACAATCAAATCCCAATTACAACAGGAAAGACTAAGTAAACCACAAGGAGTTACTCCTAGAGCATCCAGTTCAGGAGTTCAAGGGGAGTGCACCATTGGGTCCCATAAGACATTTACTACAAAAGGCCACTCCATGAAGCTTGGGAATCATAAAAACAAACTAAAATGGGGAGACAAACAAACAACCCCCAAATGAAAGAAAAAGAGGAAGCTCCAGAAAAGACCTAAATGAGATAGAGAAAGCAATTTATTAGAAAGAGTTCAGAGTAATGGTTATAAGGAACTCAGTGAGAACTCCAAGGAATTAATGGGAACTATAAGAAGCTTAGTGGGAACTGTATCAGTATCCAAAAAAACATAGAATTCATGAATAAGAACCAGTCAGAAATGAAGAGTACTTATCTAACATCAGGAATACACTGGAAGAAATTAAAAGCAGGCTTGATGATGCGGAGGATCGAATCAGTGATTTGATCTCATTTATAATTACATCAAAAATATCTAGAAATAAATTAAATCAGGAAGGTATAAGATCTATATCTGAAAAATTACAAGATACTGAAGAGATAAATTGAAGAATACACAAATAAATGGAAGCATATGCCATGCTCAGGGATGACAATATTAGCATCATTAACATGTCCATACTAGCCATAGCAATCTATAGATTCAATGCAATTTCTATCAAAATACCAATAGTATTTCACAAAACTAGTACAAATAATCCTAAAATTTATATTGAACCACAATAAAAACCCTGATAGCCATAGCAATCTTGTTAAAGAAGAACAAATTTGGGGGAAAGAGTAGACAGGTATATGGGGGGAAAAAAGAAATTAGATCACTTACACTGCATAAAAAAATAAACTCAAAATGTATTTAATACTTTAATGTAAGATTTAAAACCATAAAATTCCTAGAAAAAAATATAGGCAGTACAATCTCAGAGATTTCTCTTAGCAATATTTTTTTCTGACATATCTCCTTAGGCAAGGAAAAACAAACAAATGGTACTACATCAAACTAAAAAGTTTTTGAACAGCAAAGGAAACTATTAAAAATAAAAAGACAACATAATAGATGGAAGAACATATTTGTCAATGACATATCCAACATAGGGTTAATATCCAAAATTTATAAAGAATTCATCATATTCAACAGCAAAAAATAAACAATTCAATGAACAAAATAGGCAAAATACCTGGATAGACTTCTCCAAAGAGGGCATACAGATGGCTAATTGACATATGAAAAGATGCTCACCATCATTATTCATCAGAGAAATGCAAATTAAAACCACAGGTATGAGATATCACCTCACACCTGTCAGAATGGCTATCATCCATAAATCAACAACAGGAAGTATTGGTCAGAATGTGGAAAAGGGAACCCTTATGCACTGTTAGTGGGAATACAGATTGGTGTAGCCAGTATGAAAAACAGTATGAAGATTCGTTAAAAAATTAAAAATTAAACTATCTTATGGCCATCAGTAGATGAGTGAATAAAAAAGTGGTGGTATATATAGATATATGATGGAATATTGCTCAGCCATAAAAAGGAATGAACACATATCATTTGCAACAGCATGGATACAGCTAGAGGATATTATGTTGAGCAAAATAAGTCAGTCAGAGAAAGATAAATACCATATGATTTCACTTATATGTGGAATCTAAAGAGCAAAATAAATGAGCAAACAAAACAGAAAGAGATGCATCAATACAGAGATCAGATTGATAATTACCACAGGGGAGGGGAATTGGGGAGCCAGGTGGAAAAGGTGAAGGAATTAAGAAGTATGAATTGGTAGTTACATAATAGCCATAGGGACATATGTACAGCATAGGGAATCTTATCTAATGAAAGAGTAATATGCAAATTGACCATTCCTCCACTACATTCATAAACCATGCCCACTAGCCAATCAGAGCGAGTATGCAAATTAACCCAACCAGGATGATTACGGCCACAGAGAGAGTAGGAGGGAGGCTTGGGTTGCCCCTAGCGATGTAGGAAGCCAAGTTCCCAGGCCTCGGCTTAATGCAACAAAGTTTCAATGGCTATGCAACAAAAGACTTGGCTCTGTTCCAGGCTACAAAGTTTCAATTGTAGAAGATAAATAAATCCCATATACCAGGGCCTCGCTTGAGTTGCTGGGGGGTGGGGCCAGCCTGCAAACCACCATAGACCCCTCACCCAGGCCACCCCATGTCCCAAGGAAACCCCCACCCTGATCCAGAACACCCTTCAGAGCAAACCAGCTGGCCCCCACCCATGCAGCAGGCCTCTGTTCTATTTAATAAAAGATTAATATGCAGATCGTGCATATTAATCACTCCAACACACAAAATGACTGCCCCCATGTGGTCACAAGATCCTGCCCCCATGTGGACACAAGATGGCCACCACAAGATGGCCAACAGGGGAGGGCAGTTGGCAGGGACCAGGCCTGCAGGGAAGGGCAGTTGGGGGTGACCAGGCCTACAGGGGAGGCCAGTTAGGGGCAAACAGGCTGTCAGGGGAGCAGTTAGGCATCAATCAGGCTGTCAGGGGAGTTGGTAGGGGATGATCAGGCTGGCAGGCAGAAGCAGTTAGAAGCAATCAGGATGGGAGGCAGGTGAGCAGTTGGGAGTCAGCAGTCCTGGATTGTGAGAGGGATGTTCGACTGCCTGTTTAGGCCTGACAGGCAGTCGGACATCCCTCAAGTGGTCTCAGATTGGAGAGGGAGCAGGCTGGGCTGAAGGACACTACCGGGCCCCCCGCCCCAATGCACGAATTTCATGCACTGCTCTCTAGTATAGTCAATAATATTGTAATAACTATGTATGGTGCCAGGTGGGTACTTAAAATATCAGGGACCACTTTGCAAAGCATATGATTATGTAACCATTGTGCTGTACAACTGAAACGGATACAAAATACTATTGAATATAAACTGTAATGTCTCTAAATATAAAAGCCTAAGTGACTGTCACAACCAAAACAACTGAGCTTGGGTGACCAGGTTGGCAGGGGGATTAGTGAGGGACAATCAAGCCACTGAACAGCAGGCTCTGTGGGCAACCAGGCTGGCAGGGTGGTGGGCAGTGAGGGGCAACCAGGCTGGTGAGGGGGTAGGAGTAGGGCAGTTGGGGGAGACCAGGCCTGCAGGGGGAGCAGTTGGGGGTGACCAGACCATCAGGGGGCACAGTTAGTGGTGATCAGGCAGGCAGGCAGGTGAGCAGTTAGGAGCCCAATTATGAGAGGGATGTTTGACTGCCAGTTTAGGCCTGATCCCTAAGGATATCCCCTGAGGGGTCACAGATTGGAGAGGGTGCAGGCTAGGCTGAGGGACCCAAACCCCCGTGTATGAATTTTGTGCATGGGCCTCTAGTTGAAAAGTAAAAAATAAAATAAATTGGACCCCATAGGGTTACACCTTTTGGCACTTACTTGTTAAACCAAACATAGTTACCATAAGACCCAACCAAGGTTCCTAATTCTTAGCACCTACCCAGAAGAAATGAAAGCCTGTGGTCGCAGACAGACCTGGCCACAGTAGCTTTAGGTATGATTTTCTTAAATTGGAAACAACTCAACTATCTTGCAACAGGCAAATGAGCCCATGAACTCTAATGCACTCACGACATGGAGTCCCTTGCCAGCAGTAAGTGGAGTGAAGCACAGACACATGCAATCCCAGGCACGGATCTCAAAGCCATTCTGCTGAATCAAAACCAACATATACTATTATAGCATGGGGAGGTGTGAAGTTCTCTAGCAGGCAAAGCTAGCCTACCAGTGACCAGAGGCTTGGCTGCCTGAGGCCAGTTTGGGGCAAGGCGGGGCAGGGACCAAGGGAGCTTTATAGGGTGACGGAAATGCTCTGCCCAGGTGTGATCACGATGCATCCAGCTCTACAGGAACAATGGGTGAATGTTATAGTATGGAGACCAATAAGGTTGATTTTATTTATTATTATTATTTTTTTTCTATTTAAAATATATTATTATTGATTTCAGAGAGGAAAGGAGAGGGAGAGAGAGATGAACATTAATGATGAGAGCGAATTATTGATCAGCTGCCTCCTAATGCCCCCTACTGAGGATCCAGCTCAAAAGCAGGGCACGTGCCCTGACCAGGAATTGAACTGTGACCACCTGATCCAGAGGTCAGTGCTCAATCATTGAGCCACAACAGCTGGGCCAGACTCTATTTAGATAAATTTGAGATTCTTTACTGGAATTCCTATCTAATTTATATTTTGGAACAAACACTAAATATTTTAAAGTTTTACTTTGAAGACCAGTTAGAATAGTGGGAGTTTGGTACATTTTGTACACATGTAATATCTTAATCGATAAATAAAAATTGGAGAAAAAACTCTGAAAAAAAACCATAAAAATAAAAATATAGGAATTATCTCTTGTTAAAGTTGTGCGGGTATCAGATAAAATATTAAATTGAAAACATAAAAAAGCAACACAAAGCATTACTGTATTCAGTAGAAAATAAGGTTGACTTTAAAACACCTTCCATGCCTTCCCATCATCTGAGGCAGAAACCCTGCCCCTTTAATACCCCTACTCCTACCCCCTAACCTTCCACCCCCCAACAGCCCTGCTTGGCTGAATGGCTCACCGTTTGCTACCGGACTGCAGTCTTCCATGTGAAAGAATTGTTCCTCTTGTCTCCTTTGGGTAACCACATACAGCCCGCAGAATCTCCTGGGACTACGCAGGCTTCTTGCAGGGCATGCTCGCTTGTGGCACGACTTCCTTCACCCTGGTCGTTCACTCCTACCTTTTCCTTCCAGTTTTCAGTTTAGTCACTTCCTTCTCCAGGAAGCGTTCCCTGATTCCCAGACTGAGTTGAGTCTCCTGTGGATCCTTGGCTATTGCCATAGTGTCCCAGAGCTGAAATGTTTCTTTGTCCCTTGCTCCCCTGGGATTTCTTCTGGGGAGACCTCCTTGGAAGGGTAGCACAGTATCCCCTCCCCAGGCTGACCTGGAGGGTGCTGGGGACTTCAGCTCAGGGTGGACAGAACATTGCATCCAATCTCCCCAGCAGCCGTACCTGGCACATCAGGAAATGCAAGTCTGACAGGTGGGGAGGGCCTGGCTCAGGGTTCAGGGCTGATTCGTTAAAGGTTTTATGAAAACATGCTAAATAGACCGTGCAATTGCAAGAGTAAGTTCTTCTCTGGTGGAAATTACTCAGCCATTTGGTTTTTATTTTTGCAAACGTGGCTCGGCCCTTTTGAACACTCACTTGATATGCCTTCACTGCCAAAGCAACAGGAAGATATGCTTTGAATTCTCTGTAAAACCCCCGTGTAAACACCAGGCTTAGGGGTAATTGCAACAGAACACCAGCCCTGCTTGGGGAGCCCTCACGTGGCCTTTCTTTCCCGACTACTGCAGGTAAACACCCATTGCCCCTGGGAGCCCTGCCTGCCCGCAGCACCCACTTCCCAAAGCCTCCCTGAAGCTCCCAGTAGGATAGCGTTCTCTGGCTGCACAACCGCTGGGTCCTCAGAGGTGGGTGTGGGTACCCTTTGCTCTATCCAGACCAGTCTGTGTCTGGGCTCTGGGCTGGAGCTCATGTCAGCCTGGAAAGCACTGGCTTGTTGACATGAACATCTTAGCCCACACCCTCAGATACAGTAGACAGGACCTTCTGAAGACGGGTTCTGAACTCATGCAATGTAGTCCAGGAAGATCCAGAAAAAGAGTTTGGGGCTTCTGTAGGACCTCAGAGGCTAGTTTTTGCTGCTGGAGGCCCCTGCCTGGAGGAGCAGAGGGGCCATCACCAGGGACCTCTGGACAGAGCTTCATTCACCTCCAGGCCCGGGATAGCAACTGGCACAGGCACCCACTCAGCTTCCCAGAGCCCATGCTACCCTGCCACCGAGCCCACCCTTGGAGCTGAATGCAAATCAGTTTGCTGAGAACAAGCAGGAATGGCTGTAGGATGGATGTGGGGAAGCATGGATGAGCCCTGTCCATCACTCTCAGGCACAGGACCGCTGAGCACATGAAAGTGTCAGAGCGGGGCAAATGTATGCTGGTTGAGTGGTCTCCCAGGAGCCATGTATTCACTCACACCCCCATAAGTGACATGAAGAGTTGGAGGCCAAGAGAAGGGGGTATGCAACCTGTGTCACATACTTCTTCACTCATTCACTCATCACTCTCCCCGCATCTGCTGGTGCCAGGCCCAATGCCAAGCATCACTCTGACCTAGTGGTGAGTCCTTAGGCTGGTGGGGAGACTAACAGAGAGGCCCACAGACCACATGGGCTGCCAGGAGAGGAGGTCTTGGCCCAGCCTGGGAAAGTGCAGGAGGGGCTGGCCAGGGGGAGGTAGTAGAATGCATGACCATATACTCCTGGTGGGGCAAGAACAAAAGCCTGTGTATGACAGCGATTAGGGTGAGTGGCCCAGGCAAGGACTTCTGACCCAGTTCCATCTTCCTCGAGTCTAGCCTTCACCTAAGACTGGAAGCTTCTGCCTTCCCTGGCTCATATGCCTGCGATGGGGCCTCCCTCCTCCGGACATCTTCCATCCAACTGAACACCCACCATGAGGATGGGCCACGCACTATGTCCCCAGGGGTCTGGACTGTGCAGGCAGCAGGGGATGGTGATGCAGAGACAGGTCCTTGTGGGGCAGAAAAGGAGTTGCCAGCACCAAACCTGGTGCAATCACACTTGGCCAGGTGTGATTGGATAGCCACTCGACCTCTTTAAGTTTCAGTCTGCTTGTCTGTAAAGATGGGGGCTGGTCTAGAACCTGGTGTCAAGTACAGCAATGTCTGTGGAACTCGGAACTCCTCTGCTGGGCATGAGTGACTGACAGTTGGAGATCGAGAACACCCTCTGTACTCGTTCGTCAGGGCCCTGCCCCTAGGTCAGCCATAGACACGCTGGAAAGCCATGGAAAGTCTGAGGTGTGCGGCCTCATCCCCACTCTGCACTCAGAGACTGGCCTGCCTGGAGTCCCTGGGTGATCGGAGGCCCTGGCACTCCAGTGTCCTGGGCCTCTACAGCCTGGGGTGCATACGGTTTTGGGGAGCAGCCATGACCCTATCATGGGAAGCCTCAGTCTCCCCATTCTTTTTATAAGTGTTGCTGAGAGAACATGCAAGCCAAAATGCTACACTTCTTTCTGTGCTGGAGATAAATAGCTGACTGTCTCTCATGGGCCGGGGTGGCAGGATCTGAGAAGGCAGAGGGGCAGGTAATGGGGGGGATGGCCGAGTAAATCTCCAGGCCGCTGTGTGGCACAGTAAAGGGGGTGCTCAGCATGGTTGCAAACCCTCAGGAGCTCCATCAGAAGGTGGGTGTCCACCTGGGGGCTGGCCTATGAGGAACAAAGCTTCTGGATGCCTCTGGAAGTCCCCAGCCATTTAAGCCTCCGAGTCAGGCTCCACTTAGCACATGTGGACACCTTCTCCAGCCATGACAAATGCCAGGAGTGGACATGTGCCAGGTTTGTATATCTTTGAAATACAGACTCTTCGTGTGTCCCGGCTGTGTTAGCCACTCAGTCTGGCCTGAGACCCCTTGTTGAGCCTCTGCCTTTATCGGGAACGTGGGACTTGCCCAGATGAAGTGCCCTTGGCCAAGTCCTTACCCAGCTGCTGACTGGAGAGGCTCACACGGATGAGGAAGCCGGGGTTTAAGTGCTACAGGAGCTCCCAAGGATGGGCGGCCAGCTAATATTCGCTTTGCTTAGCCCCTTCTTTCTGTGCCTCCTTCCCTGCTCCCGTCCCCCAGCAAGTCCCGGGCTCTTTCCCAACACACTGCTGCACTCGAGCTCTTGTCTTGGGTCTGCTGAGGGGGGAGCCAGCCTCTCTGGGCCGCTCATTGGAACAGGAGCAACTGTTGATGGTAACAGACGACGAGACCTTCATTGGCCAAGCTGAAGAGCAGGGACTGCCACAGCCACTCTCCTCCTTGCGGGGCAGGCGGGAGGGTGGGTTTCCACCCTGGCTCGACAGCTCCCTCCTTTTTTGTAAACCATGGAACTTCCTTGTTGCATGAAAATCTTCATTCTGTCAACAAATGCTTATTGAATCATGGTGACCAAACTGGATGTCGCCCTGTTTCCTGGGAGACAAGACATTAATAAGGGCCTGCCCAACTGGGTGAGAAGTGAAGGGGCAGTGACGAGGGGTCCTATAGGAGACCAGCAAAGGCCAGTCCTCGTGGCAGGGCTAAGAAGACCCACGATGAGTGCAGGTGGGCCCGTCGGCAGCAGGAGCAGCTGTGCGGCCTGGAGTGGGACTGAGCTGGTGTCTGGGCGATGGAAAGAGGGCCTGAGGAGCAGAGGGAAGGGCGAGAGAGAGGCCACCTGCAGCTGTCTTGATGGCCTTTTGCGTCAGGAGTAGGAAGTGGAACCGAGGGGCCACTCAAACCTCACTGTCCCTCCTCCCAGCCCCAGGCCTTATTCGTGGTGTGGAAGGCCTGGCCAGTTACTGTGAGGCCAGCCCTGTGGCAGTGCTCCCCCTCCTACTCCTGCTCTTTGCTCTGGTCCCCCACCTTCTGCTGCTGCTGCTGCCAGGGAGCAGTGGCCTGCGGTGTGGATCAAAAGGCCCCGGGGCTCGGCCCCATCAGGGAAACATCACATTGCTCTGGAATGAGGTGATTTCGAGCAGCCGATGCAAGGAAATGGGTATTTATGTAACTGTGGGCATGGTTTTTATTTTCTCTAATTTTCAGATTACTTTCGATTAGGCCTCTTCGGAGTAGAAAAGGCTTGAAGTGAAATAGATCCTGCCTAAATCATTATGGCCCGCCCAGCCCCAGGCTGCCTCTGCAGACAATTACCCCAGACCCTGGGGTTAGGGGGCAAACTCCAGGCCGGGGTACTTCCTCGGTGCTCACACGGGAGAGCCCTAGGCCCAGCAAACGGCCTCTGTGCTTGGTGGACACACAGCGGCCATTGATTCCGACATCCCTCTGGCCAGAAGGGCTTGGGGGAGGGAACGAGAAAGTAATTCCCACCAACATCTGGACTCTATCTCTTCCCCCTGCCTCCCACTCGGGACAAGGGGGAGGGGGAGAGGGAAAAAGGAAAAAAAATGCCCAGGCCAAATTCAAATGCTTTCATAAATTTTGCCCCAGAAATGTTTTGACGTGAGTATTTTTGTCAGTCTCCAACGTTTGCCAAAAGAAACTCAACTCCACACGAAGCTCAAATACATTCTCTAGATGACTCTGGAGCCACGGGGAGGCCGAGCTGCTGGGCCCCAGCACCTGTGAGGCACCAGGCGGCGCCTCACTGAGCGGGGTCTGTGGGGTGGTGAAGGGGCTGAGAAAGCTGGTATGGGCACACTGGGGCCTTGGGCATGCCAGTGGGGCTCTGGTGTCTGCCTAGGGGAGGCCTGTTTTGGCTCCTGTAGCTGGGGGTGCTCTTCCAAATGCCCATCACGGGGGCAAATCCATCCTGGTGTCCAGCTGAGTCTGGGTGCGGGGCTTGGGAGTAGGGCCTGGATGGGCCGGGAACCTGTGTGGGTGGAGATGTCACGCCTCAGGTGGAAGCGGTGGAGGGTTCTCCTGCAGTGTGAAAGAGGCATTTTGATTTTCTTTTCACTGTCCCGCCTTCACTTTCCTATAATTAATATGTTACTGAAAAGGCTACTTTAAAATACATATCTTTCTCCCTCAAAAAAATTCAAAATAGAATTACCGTATGATCTAAAATTTCATTTCTGGGTATAAACCTCAAAGAGATGGAGGCAGGGACTTGAAGAGATATTGGCACACCCATGTTCACAGCAGCATCATTCACAATAGCTAACACAGGAACGCAGCGCAAGTGTGCACCGATGGATGAACGAGTAAGCAAAATGTGGCATATTCAGCCTTTACAGAGGGAATTCTGACACAGGCTACAATTCGGTGAGCCTTGAGGACATTATGCGGGAGAAATAAGCCAGTCACTGAAAGACAAACACTGAGGCTCCACTGACATGAGGTCCCTGGAGTGGTCATGAGACAGAGGGTGGAGGAGGCCAGGGGCTGGAGAGGGGCAGGGAGTTAGTGTTCAGTGGGTGCAGTTTCAGTTTGTAAGATGAAAAGAGCCCTGGAGATGGATGGCAGGGGATGGGGTCGGGAGAGGTTAATAATGTGAATGATTGATTTTATGTTTTGTATATTTTATCACAATCTTAAAAAATCGTGATACGTCAAACAAGCTGTCTTTTCCGGGGCACAGCCCTACTCAAAGGTCTCTTCTGGAACTGTGACCCAGACACACCTGGCTGCCATGTGGCTCCACCTTTCCGTCCCAGGGAGCCATGTTTTCTCATCTACAGAAGGGGACACTGGCTCACATGAGGCAAATGTGCCCCCACAACAGGTATTCAGGGCATGCTGGCCATTGGGGAAATTGACAGGGACAGCAAGGGGCCGAGCTGGGTTGACACCCTCTCTGGACACTCTCTGGGAGCCAGGTCCTCCCTGTAGGCACCCATGCACGGCAAGCTTCCGAGGGAATAAAGGCATCTGAGCCAGGTGGAATTCTGAGCTGGAGATGAGAGTGGCACGGCCCCCATGGGGGACATTGTTAGGGGCAAACTTCAAACTCTCCAACACCTCAGTTTCCCCTTCTGTAGACAGGGCAGGGACACATAAGTGCCAACCTGAGAGGTGCCATGAGGATGGAGCGAGAGCAGTCGCCCTCGCACAGGAAGCTCCCAGCACCTGGCACTGTTCACTAGGCCGGGACTTGGGGTGGCGCCTGACGTAGCATCTGGGCAGCAGTGATGGCTGAGATCATTTGTACCTGAAAACCGGGGTCCTATGTCTTTATTTGTTGCTTCTTCTAAAATAATCAACTGAATCCAATAAATTTCCAAAATATGTAGAAAACTCATACAACTTAACAAAAGAAAGACAAACAATCCAATTAAAAAATGGGCAAAGGACCTAAATAGACACTTCTCCAAAGTGGACATACAGATGGCCAAGAGACACATGAAAAAATGCTCAAAGTCACTTATCATCAGAGAGATGCAACTTAAAATGACAATGAGATATCACCTCACACCTGTCAGAATGGTTGTCATCAACAAATCAACAAACAACAAGTGCTGGTGAGGATGCAAAGAAAAAGGAGCCCTCGTGCACTGCTGGTTGGAATGCAGACTAGTGCAGCCACTGTAGAGAACAGTATACAGTTTCCTCAAAAAGTTACAAATGGAACTCCCATTTGACCCAGTGATCTCACTTCTAGGACTATATCCCAAGAAATCAGAAACATCAATCAGAAAGGACATATGCAGCCCTGTGTCCACAGCAGGGCAATTTATAATAGCTAAGATTTGGAAATAGCCCAAGTGCTTATCAGCAGATGAGTGGATCAGAAAACTATGGTACACTTAAACAATGTAATACTATGCAGCTGTACAAAAGGAAGAACTGTCACCATTTGCAACAGCATGGTGGGACCAGGAGCGAAATAAGCAGGTCAGAAAAAGACAAGTATCACATGTTCTCACTCATTTGTGGAATCTAATGAACAAAATAAAACTGATGAATAAAATAGAACCAGAGACATAGAAGCATGGAACAGATTGATGAATTTCAGAGGGAAGGCTGGGGTAGAGGGATGGTGGGAGGGGATTGATTAACCAGGGAACTTGTATGCATAACCCAGGGACACTGAGTGGTGAAGGCCTGGGAGGGGCAGGTGCTGGGTGGAGGGAGTCAATGGGGAAAAGACCCACAAGACATCTGTAATACTTTCAACAATAAAAATAACTTAAAAATAAAATAAAATAGAATAAAATAATCTACTGAGTACCTGTCTTGTAGGCCCAGACCTGGGATGGGGGTCAGACTTTCCTGGTGGTTGCAGGCTGGGTGGGAGAGCAGTGGCAATGAGACATGTCAGACAGAAAGATCAAAGGGCAGAAATGAGGTGGCAGAGAGCACACAGGGGTCGACCAGGAGGCAGAGGATTCAGCAGAGGCACCGCCTCCAGGACAGGGTGGGCAGTGTGGGTGGTGTCATTGCCAGTCCCTGTCCATGAGCAGAGCTGGCTTTTTTCTGTTCTGTCTGGTCCCTATCACTTCTCATCATCTGGCTCACAGTCCTAGGACATGACTCTGGCACCTGGGCCATATCCTACCTGCAGAAAGATTTTGGGGGGCTTGCACACTGATCACAATGGGTTAAGCATCAGTTCCCAACTAATCAGGAAATGGGATGGCTGGCTGTGTGGGCATCTTTCTTCCCAAGGCCATGGCTAACTCACACCTCGGACTGCAAGGGGCCACCTGGGCCTTGTGGACAGTTCTGACCACTGGGATGAGCAGAGGTGCCGCTTCCCTTCAGTCCTGAGCATTCCACTGAGAGAGGGAGGCCCTCCAGATCTCTTTCCTTGGCATGGAGGCATCTGGGATTGGGTAGCCCTCCAACTGGTGCTAAATCAGGCTGGCCCCTATGAGTTCTTTGCACAGGACACCAATAACAGTAAATGACGCCAGTGATGAAGGCCCCTGCAGATGACTTGGGGCACAGAGCATGAATGAGCGAGAAGTGATCTTTGCTGTTCTTAGCCACCGTGATCTGGGCCTGCTTTTACTGTAGCAGAACCAAACGATCCTGATTGCTAGAGACATTGCACATGAGAATCTGGACCTCTGGTTTTCTAGAAAAAATTGGGGGCTCTGGCCACATGAGGCTCAAGCTTTCACATGGCAGCCAGTGGACAGGCCAAGCGGTGGCTTTATTTGGAGGCAAGGCCTCTCCACTTTGCCTGTTTGTCCTTGTGTGTTGACTCACTCAGGCGACTACTCTGACATTGGTATTTGCTGCCCCAAGGGCCTCTCAGGGCCTGTCTCTGAGTCTCACCACTACCTTGAACTCCTAACCCAAGGAGAGTTTCTGAAACTCAGCCACCTGGTATAGAGGCACTGCTGCCCACTAGGGACCTTTGTATCCAATACGGGGCACGAAGCTTAGGAGTAGTAGGTGTTCATAATGCATTTGCTGACTCACAAACCCCTACATTCATGGAATGACATTGTCAGCGGGTAGGAGCTGCCCCCACATGGAAGTCTGCCCACTCTCAGGGCCATCCACTCTATTTTGTCTGCCAGGCTAGGAGATTTTATTCTAAGGGCACAGAAGAAGGTGGTAGGGGCCTGGAGAAGGAAACCAGTGAAGCTTAGAGAGGGGAGGTAACCTGGTCAAAGTCACACAGCTCGTGAAGGGCGAATGTGGCTGGCCCAAAGCCAGTGCCCATATGAGCTCCCAGGGTTTTCTCGTGTGGCTTCTTAGAGAGAAATCCAGCTCTCTTGCTTCTCTGCTACTCTCCTCAAAGGTCATCAGGCTCCTGAGGGTCTTCCTCCTCTCCAGAAGCGATGTCACTTTATACACTGCCACCAAGTGGCATATGTCCCACTCTTTCAGGATGCTCACTCCTCTTTGGAAAAATCAGTCCAAGAGAAGACACCTTTTCCAGGGTATCCACCTCAAACACACAGAAGCAATCAGGCCAGCTACCGAAACTCTCCCTGGATGGTCACTAGGCTCTCCATTACCACAACATAAGCACTCCTCTGGAGCAGGTTCCAAGCCCGATGATCCTGGTAAGGAAAACCAGGCTCAAAGATGGGGGGTGACTGCACCAAGATATACAGGGATCCGGGGCAAACACAGGAACTAAACCTTCTACTTCCAAAGACAGCATTTCCTCTGCCTCTGGCCGGAGGAAGTGTCTTTTCTACACCTGGAAATTGGGAGGAAATATTCACTCAGACCTGGATTTCATTATAGACTCTTCCATGAGACCTGGAGCCGATCCAGGGCCTCTCAGCCAGGGGTTCTTCGTGTGTAACACAGGGCAAGCACACCGCATTCAATATGTGGGGGGATTAGTTATAACTGGATGCGGCTCAGGCAATTGTTAGTTATAACTGCTAACTCACACCCAGGTCATTTCTAGAGCTGCTGGGCATAGAAGGTAGAGGCCAGCTGTGAAATCTAGGATTCCTCTCAGAATCTAGAATGAGCCTTCCCCCTTCATCTAAAGAATTAAGATGGCAAAACTTGGGGAAATGTTCTCTTTCTTCACCTTCCTTCTTTGGGGATTAAAATATCCATCTGTTTGTTTTGGAAGTGAGCATACCCCAGCATAAGAGAAATATTTGTATGGAGGTTGAATTGGGAAAGGTGAAAGTCAAGTCAGGCCCATAAGCAGCCTGGTTGGCCAGGATGTTGAGCTTCTGTCCTTTCTTCCTTCCCTCCTTTTTTTCTTTTTCTGATTTTTTTTTTATTGTGGCAAAATACTGTATACATACCATAAAATTTACCATTTAATCATTTTAAGTGTACAATTAAGTGATGGTATTAAGTATATTCACAATGTTGTATAACTGTCACCATTATCCATCTCAAGAACGGATTTTCATCATCCCCAAAAGAAACATTTTAGCCTTTAAGCAACAACTCCCCATTCCCCCTTCACCAGAGTGTAGTAACCTTTGCTCTACTCTCTGAATTTTCCTATCGTAGGAACTTCATCTAAGTAGAATTATACACTAGGTGCCCTTTTGTGTCTGGCTTATTTTACATATCATGTCAAGTTACATTTATGTGGTAGCATGTGTCAGAATGTCACTTCTTTTTATGGATAAATAATATTCTATTGTGTGTATATGTCATGTTTTGCTTATCCATTTATATGTTGATGGATATTTGGATTGTTTCTACCTTTTGGTTATAAATAATGCTGCTATGAACACAGTGGACAAGCATCTGAATCCCTGCTTTCAGTTATTTGAGGTATATACTTAGGAGTGGGATTACTGAGGCACATGGTAATTCTATGTTTAATGCTTTCAGGAGCAATGGTAGTATTTTTTTATAGCAACAGGACCATTTTATTTTTCCATCAGCAATGTGTGATAGTTCCAATTTCTCCACATCCTCAATAACACTTTTTTTAAAATATATTTTTTTATTGACTTCAGAGAGGAAGGGAGAGGAAGATAGATATGAACATCAATGATGAGAGAGAATCATTGACCAGCTGCCTCGTGCACACCTCCTACCAGGGACCAAATCCACAACCTGGGCATGTGCCCTTAACTTGGGAATCAAACCCAGGACCCTTCAGTGTGTAGGCTGACACTCTATCTATTGAGCCAAACCAGCTAGGGCAACACTTGTTATTTTTTCCTTAAAAAAAAAAAAACAGCAACAAACAACAGCCATCCTAGTAAGTGTGAGATGATATCTGATTGTGGTTTTGATTTCATTTTTCCTATCTAATGACTGAAAATATCGAGCATCTTTCTATGTGCTTGCTGGCCATTTGAATATCTTCTTTGAAAAGAAAATGTCTACTCAATTCTTTGTCCTTTTTGTATTAAATTATTTAATTTTCACTGTGGAGTGGTAGGAGTTATTTATTTTGTTATTAATTAATTCATAACTGAATATATTATTTGCAAATATTTTCTCCCATTCTGTGTGTTGTATGTTCACTCTCCTGAGTGTATCCTCTGTTGCATAAAAGTTTTTAATTTTTTTCATCATTAGGAGAGAATTTTATTTTAGAAGTGTCATCTTAAACTGCAAGAATGTCTATTAAACATCAAAATTACACATGCCAAAGGAGAAGTCTTGTTGTCAAAATGCCCACTTAACCCACCCAAATTTCTCAAACCCACCATTTGTGGACCTTCTACACCCCCCTTTTTAAAATTGTGTGGTTTTTTTCTTTTTTAAAACAAGAGAAAGTAGACAGATACAGGTTGGTAAATGATAACTGTCCATATTCACAGAGACACAGTGTAACCCCTGAAGGAGGGAAAAGCTAGAATTCCTACACAGAGCCAATACCCTCCAGCTCCCAGCAGACCTAAGGGATCAGAAGGGTTTTCTTTTTTCCCTGCAGAGCACAGTGGTGTTGACTCCATAAAGGTTTGTTGAGACAGGGAGGGGTAACAATGAATTTGGAACAGAAAAGGGCAGGTATTCTTTTGCCACTGTATTCTGCCCAAGGTACATCCCCACCCTCTCCCCCTCCTCCCAACTCCCACCTGCTCCCAAAGGTGAGAACCATGGTGTAAAGGAGAGAAAAGAGACCTCAAATACAAGGCAACTTGCTCCTAGGGACTGGAGAAAATTTGAAAAGGATCCATCAGTGTTCCATTAGTCATCTCCTTTTTCTTCCTCTCCTTCCTCCCCCTCATCATCATCTACATCTTCTTTACCTTCATCTTCATCCCCTTCATCAATATCATCTAACCTTTCCTCCCCCTCCTCCTCCTCCTCCTCTCCTTCTCCTCCTCCTCCTCTCCTTCTCCTCCTCCTCCTCCTTCTTCTCCTCTTCCTCCTCTTCCTCCTCCTCCTCTTCTTCATCATCATCTCCTTCTCCTTCCTCTTTTTTTTTATTATTCATGTCAGGAAGAAAGTAGTGCTGTAATGAATTTGACCAACTATCCTCTTTGATGACTTCTCCTAACTCATCTGCACTCTCCTAAGAATGGTCAGTAACCAGGTAAAGGAGTTCTCTGGTTCCTTGTGCTGCCCCTTCCTGTTGGCTTTATTCTGTTTGACTTGAACATTTTGTCAAATCCTTTCCAGATTTTCATTTGATTTCAGTGGACTTTGAAGATGCATCACCACTCCCATCCAGATACAATTTTCTAGAGAGAACTTTATTTTTGAAGTAAGGATTTTCATCAAAATAAAAATCTCGTCTTTGACTTGATTTAGTATCTTCAAATTCTGTCACTCCAACTCTTGTCAAATAATGCAGTCCCTCTTCCCCCTCTTCCCCAAGAAGTGCAGACACTTGTGGATGGTTGATAAATGTTTTTACCCCAAAACTTTGGATTTGGGGGATCAATTCTGACATCTTCTGAAAAAATGATTGGCGGAGTTTGTTATATTTCTGTTCTGCTCTCAACATCTCACTGGCTTGTTCGCTAAGTCTGTCTATTTCGTTTTGTATTTTCTCAATCTACTCAACTGCTTTTTGCTATTCTTTTAATATATATATATATATATATTATTCTTTTAATATATATATATATATATATATATTATTGATTTTTTTTTTTTTTTTACAGAGAGGAAGGGAGAGGGATAGAGAGTTAGAAATATCGATGAGAGAGACATGGATCAGCCTCCTCCTGCACTCCCCCTACTGGGCATGTGCCCACAACCGAGATACATGCCCTTGACCAGAATCAAACCTGGGACCTTTCAATCTGCAGGCTGATGCTCTATCCTCTGATGCTCTAACCAGTTTTGGTGTGATATTCTTTTTCTTCCTTTGGCAAGTCCTGAGGTGTTGACTTTTCCTGCTTGGGGCCAGGAGGCTCCATTTATCCGTTTGAAGTGGGAGTGAAGACTGGTGTTTGGGGGCCAAACTGTGAGGAAAGTCCAAGAACAAGAAGAAGCTCTGAGAACTGATTTGATTTTGACGAGTACAATTTATTAGCTGTGCTTTTGATGTCATACTGTCCCCCAAATTATTGCTAAATCCAATGTAATGAAGATTATCCTTTATGTTTTCTTAATTAGGAGAGAATTTTATTTTACAAGTGTCTAAGAGACTTGTGAGAGTTTTTAGCTCTTAGGCTTAATTTTTTATGTATTTTGAGTTAATTTTTCTCTATTGTTTTTCTGTGGCTATTGTTCTCATTTGGATTTAATTTGTGCTTTTTTTTCTAGTTCCTAAGATATATACTTAGGTTATTAATTTGATATTTTTTTAATGTATGTATTTACTGCTATAAAATTTCCTTTAGGACTGATTTCTCTGTGTCCCATAATTTTTGGCATGCTGTATTTTTGTTTTTATTTATCCCAGGATATTTACTCAATTTTCCAGTTATTTTTATTCATTTTTTAAAATTTATTTTCTTCATTGATTAAGATATTACATATGTGTCCTTATCCTCCTATTCCCCCCTGCCCCCACTCATGCCCTCATCCCTCTAGGGTCTGTGTCCATTGGTTAGGTTTATATGCATGCATACAAGTCCTTTGGTTGATCTCTCCCCCTTCCTCACGACCCTTCCCTGCCTTCCCTCTAAGGTTTGACAGTCATCATACAAAGTTCCTTTTCTGACACAAGAAATGAAACTAGGAATCAATAACAAAAGAAAAACTAGAAAATTCACAGATATGTGAAAAATAAACAACATTACTACTCAACCGATGCATCAAGTGTCTAGTGCTTCAGCTAGGAAGACTCCAAGGGTTTGATGCGAATCAAATAGCTAAGAGCCATCATAGCTGGGACATGAGCGTCACTTATAAGAACATGGCATTTTCACTCTGTCAGCAGTGCTTGGGTGCCTGGGGCACAGGCCCAGTGGGGACTGGAGTGTTCATTCATGGCTACCTGCATGGCTAGGGCTTCCTCCCAGCATGGTGGCCTCAAAGTAATGAGACTTCTCACGTGTCAGGGAAGGTCGCCAAGGATGAGTGTTCCAACAATTAAGATAAAATGACACTGCTTTCTGTTGCTCAGCCTCAGAAGTCACACAGTGTCACTTCCCTTTCTCCTTGGTCAAAGCAGCCACAGACCACCAAGACTCAAAGAGGGGACACAGACCTATCTCTTGATGAAGGAGTGTCAGAGAGTATGCAGTCATATTTAAAATAGAAGTTGCATTCTTTGCAGTGGTACCAGCTTCCTGATGGGGTTACCCAGCTGCAAGACAGAAAAGTGCAGGGAACACTATTCTGCCTGCCGTATGCTGGCAACACCCTCCTGAAAGAACTAGTGACTCTGAGCCAGGGGTTGTGAAGTTCTGCGAAATCATAAGGAAAGAAGGAGATGGAACTCTTAGTTATTAAGCACCTACTTTGTGCCAAACACATTATAGCAATCCTGGTGAAAGGGGCATTATGGGACATATAACAGGAGCAGGACAGAGTCTGGGATACATTAGAGCTCGTTATTAGTGGTATTACCATTCTTTATTCATGATTCCCAAGGAAGGCTCTGTGAATTGCTTTTCCCTGTAAATGTTATTTAAAGACAGAAAACAAAGGCTGTGACCCCAGAAGTTTGGGGAGTGCTGTGTCCCCACCACACCACTGCTTATGACCACATTAAGGCCATTGCATCAGTTCTCATGGACAGTAGCCAGGTGCAGTGATGTCCAGTGCTGGCTTTCTTTGGCCCTTCTCTGGGTCCTCAGTTTCCTTGCTGTTGGCCCTCAAGTGGTCCAGCCAACTCTGGCAGCCTATGACCAAGTTGCCTCTGGATCCTGGGGGGCTGCTGGAAGGGGTGCCGATCCTGCCTCTGCTCTGTGAACCTGGAAATTGGTGGTTTCCATGTGCCTTCCATCATAAACCAGAGACTGCCCCTGTTCCCTCCACCCCTGCCACCCCCAGTACCTCTGCCAGCCTCTGGACAGTGCTGGATGGTCATTTTGGAGTTTCTCTCTGTGTCCCTCCCTACAAGGTTTACTAGGAAATCTAAGGATAGAATCCAGCTAGGCTGTAGTGGCAGCAGCCCTGAAACTGGATACAATCATAACTAGGGACCTCCTGACTGCACCCAGCAGACCAGAACCGGACAGAGGCCAGAACACCGCATGATTGTCACTCTCACCCCTGCTGAAGGCCTGCCTTTCAGCCACAGCCTCACATGGTCTTTTCAATGGAAAACCAAATGGCATCCAGGAAGATGGTTTAGGCTCCAACAAGGACAGGACCAGAAGTGCCCGTGCCTTCTGTGGCCTGTGGGCCCTGGGACACAGGATGGGGACTACGGAGGAGGCTGCTAGCAAAGATGGAAACCCTGCTCTGGCACAGGGACTTGTCAGGGCTTGCTCTGTGAATTGTGATCTCTGGTGTCACTGTTTATGATCTCCCCTGCTCCCTCTTTTCATGGTGCACTGTTATCTAGCTATCTGTCTGTGGATTCTAAGAAAGAAGACACCCACTAAGAAGGGCTCCTGAGCTAACGGCTAAAATTTAAAAAGCAAAACCAGAACAATAGAATGCAGCAGCCATTTATACACAGGGGCCTTTCATGCAAATTGCACTTCAGGAAAAAGCCTGCACTGAACTCACTGCCAACTGAGCCAGCCCTTATGGAGAAGTCCCTGGTCCTATTTCAACCAATAGGACTGAGGCTTTCCCCATCCAATCAAGCTGCACAACTTTTTTTCCATTATCTTTTTCATCAATCTATCAGAGTGGCTCTTTGCTGACCTTTTGGACCAATTAAACTGTGAAGACTTGGAGTCCTCATTTGGATGAGGATGAACCAATCAGAGACAAAGGGCAGGGACTGCTGTTATATAAATCAGCTCCCCTGTGGCTCATTCTACTGGAGCTGAAACACTGGAGCAAAGCAGACCAGTGGGGGGGGGAGGGAGGAGACCACCAGCAAAAAATTTTTATTTTGAGATAATTAGAGGATCACAAGCAATTGTGAGAGACAACACAGAGAGAGCCTGTATGTCCTGTACACAGTTTCTCCCAGTGGTTATAGCTTGCAAAACTGTAGCACAGTTTCACAGCCAGAATAACAATGTGAATATGGTCCACAGAACATCCATGGCCACAGGATGTTAAACAGCCTCACCCATCTCCTTCCCTTCTTCACCCCACCCCTGAGCCTTGCAGCAACTGGTCTCCTTTTCAATATGTATCTCATTTCAAATATGTCATTTAAATGGAACCTTTTGTGATCAGTTTTTCTCCCCACTCAGCATAATTCCCTAGAGATTCATCATGGTTTTGTGAACATTAGTAGTTCATTTATTTTTACTAATGAGTAATATTCAATGGTTGGAATGTGCCACAGTTTATCCACAGACTCATCTAACTGGCCATTTCCAGTTTTTAGCTCTTACAAATAAAGCCGATATGAACATTCATGTGCCAGTTTTTGTGTGGATGTTACCTCTATTTCTCTGAGATAAATGCATAAAAATGCAATTGCTGGATCTTCTGGTAATTCTATTTTTAGCTTAAAAAGAACTGTTACAGAATTTTGCAGAGTGGCTGTACCATTTCACTTCCCCACCAGGAATGTATAAGGGATCCAGTTTCTCCACCACCTCAGGGCATTTGGTACTGATATAGCCAATTGTTATTTATTTTGTGTTATTCTAAGCTAAGGATGTCAAACAGCTTTTCATTTGCTTATTTGCCTACTAGTATCTTCAGTGAAACGTCTTTTACATATTTTGCCCATTTTATAATTGATTTGTTGGGGATTTTTTACTGAGTTTTGAGAGCTCTTTATGTATTCTAGATAGTAGTCCTTTTTTGAATATGTAGTTTGTAAATCTTTTCTTCCATCTTTCTTTTTTCTTTTCATTCTCTTAAATGAGTCTTAGACAAAGCAAAATATTTTAATATGATGGGTCCAATTTATCAATATAGCTTTCATGGGTCATTTCTGGTGTCAATCTAAGTATTCTTTGCCTGGTACTAGATCTTAATGAGGTCCTCCTATCTTTTAAAAGCATTTTTGTTTCTTTCACATTTTATATTTAAGTGAGTGATCCGCTGGCATTAATTTTTGTGTAAGTTGTGAGGTTTAGATTGAGGTTCATCATTTTGTCTATGGATGTCCAATTGTTCCACCACCGTTTGTTCAATGGCTGTCTGTTCTTCTCCCTTGAGATGCTTCTGCACCTTTGTCAAAACCAATGGCTGTACTTGGTAGGTGTTCTGGGTCCTCTGGCCCGTCCCATTGATTGTGTGTGTCTCTTTCCCAAAAGCACCACACTTCTTTTTTGCTGTGGCTACAGAGGAAGCCTTAATATCAGAAGTCACTCCTCTCTCTTCATCTATTTTTTTTGTCAGAATTGCTTTAGCTACACTGGCCTGTGCTTTCCCAAATAGATTGTAGAATGAGCTTATCTACCAGTAAGTGTAACAAAAACCCTCTTGAATTGGGGTAGGACTTGCATTGAACCTAAATCAATTTGGGGAGAACTGACTTCTTTACCATGTTGTTGAGTCTTGCAATTCATGAACATGGTATTTATTTAGGTTGTTGATTTTTTTAATACAATGGTTTTGTAATTATAAGCATTTTAGATACTATACATGTTCATTTTATTAATATACTAGAGGCCTGGTGCATGAAATTCGGGCATAGGGATGTGTGTCCCTCAGCCCAGCTTGCACCCTCTCCAATCTGGGACATCCCTCTCACAATCCAGGACTGCTGGCTCTCAACTGCTCACCTGCCTGCTGTCCTGATTGCCCCTTCTGCCAGCCAGCCTGATCACCCCCTAACCACTCCCCTGACAGCCTGATTGATGCATAATTGCTCTCCTGCCAGCCTGTTTGCTCCTAACTGCCCTCCCCTGCAGGCCTGGTGCCCCCCCTTCCACCAATTGCCCTTCCCTGCAGGCCATATTGCCCCCAACTTTCCTCCTCTGCAGGCCTGGTCACCCCTAATTGCCCTTCCCTGCAGGTTTGATCACCCCCAACTGCTCTCCCTTGCAGGCATGGTCCCTCCCAACTGCCTTTCTCTGCTGGCCTGATCACCCATAATCACCCCCCCTTGCAGACCTGATTCCTCCTAACTGCCTTCCCCTGCTGGCCATCTTGTGGTGGCCATCTTGTATCCACATGGGGTCAGTCATCTTTGACCACATGAGGGCAGCCAACTTGTATGTTGGAGTGATGATCAATTTGCATATTATTCTTTTATTAGATAGGAGGATTAGATTGGATAGAGGCCTAGTGCACCGGTGGGGGCCAGCTGGTTTGCCCTGAAGGGTGTCCCAGATCAGGGCGGAGGTTCCCTTGGGGTGTGGGCTAACCTGGGTGAGGGGCCTGTGGTGGTTTGCAGGCTGGCCACACCCCTCAGCGACCCAAGTGGAGTACCTGAAATATGGGATTTATTTATCTTCTATAATTGAAACTTTGTAGCCTTAAGCGGAGCCAAGGCAGGCCAGGGCTGAGGAAGCCTGGCTTCCTCTATCACCAGGGGCAACTCAAGCCTCCTGCTTTCTCCAGGGCTGCAGCCATCTTGGTTGGCTTAATTTGCATACCCACTCCTGATTGGCTATTGGGCGTGGCTTGTAGGTGTAGCAGAGGTACAGCCAATTTGCACATTACTCTTTTATTAGATGGGATAGACATGTGACCAATTCTATGTTTGCAACCTTGTGAACTCTAGTTCTTTTCTTTTGTAGATTCCTTTGGATTTTCTACATAGACAATCATTTCATCTGTAAACAGCGGCAGTTTAATTTCTTCCTTTAAAATGTGCTCTCCCCACTGGCCTTGTTGCAATGGCTAGCACATCATTTATATGTGGAATAAGAGTGGTGAGAGGGCCGAAACCGGTGTGGCTCGGTGGATAGAGCATCAGCCTGGGGACTGAGGGGTCCCAGGTTCAATTCCGGTCAAGGGCATGTACCTTGGTTGCGGGCACATCCCCAGTGGGGGGGGCAGGGGGGTGCAGGAGGTGCCTGATCGATGTTTCTCTCTCATCTATGTTTCTAACTCTCTATCTCTCTCTTTTCCTCTCTGTAAAAAAATCAATAAAAAATATTTAAAAAAAAAGAGTGGTGAGAGGGAAAGCATCAAGTCCTTTCCCAGCAGTTGTGATGTTAGCTGTAGGAATTTAGTAGCCATCTTGGTTGGCTTAATTTGCATACTCAGGGATTTCTCCTAGTTTGTTGAAGTTTTTTATCTTGAATGGGTTTTGCATTTTGTCAAATGTTTTGTTGCATTGATTGAGATGACCATATGATTTTTCCCCCTTTAACTTGCTGGTATGATAGATTACATTGATTAATCTCAAAACATTGAACTAGACTTGCATTGCTGGAATAAATTCTACTTGGTTTTGGTGTATAATTTTTTATACTATTGGATACATTTTGCTCATATTTTGTTGGAGATTTTTGTATTTGAGTTTATGAGAGATATTGGTGTTTGTTTTGTTTTGTTTTGTTGTGCCTTTGTCTGGTTTTGCTATCTGGGTGATGCAGTCTCACTATTCATCTTGTCAGGTAATTTCAACATCTGATTTTTCTCATTACCCTGGGAGGAGAATCAGAGTACCACCTGCTTCTGTTGGGCAAGGGATGGAAGATAAGCAACCTACTCAATCCTGCCCAAACCACCCTTGTAGGAGGATAGAATCATTGCTTCCTGTTTCCACTTAAATGGGCAATGGAAGATCAAAAGATCAACTTATTGATCAGCCCTACTGAAACTGCAGAGGTGGCGCAGGGTGAATTCACTTTCCTTCATCTTTGGCTGGATTATTTTTGGGTGAGAAGGTGGTGAGGAAAAGCTTTAAATTTTTATATTTTATTTTTTCATTGTGGTAAAGTACACATAACATAAAGTTTACCATTGGTGACATTGAGTACATTCACAGTGTTGTGCAACCATTACAACTACCAAGTTCTATAACTTTTCAGCATCCCCAAAGGAAACCTAATACCTATTAAATTGTGTCCCCCAAGTCTCCCTTGCCTCAGTTCTGGCAACTACTAGTCAGCCTTCTGTCTCTATGGTTATGCTTTTTCTGGACATTTTACATAAATGGAATCCTACAATAAGTGGCATTTTATGTCTGACTTCTTTTACTCAGCATAGTGTTTTTGAGGTTTGTCTACATTGTAGAGTATTTTTGTGCTTCAGTCCTTTTTTATGGCTGAGTAATACTTCAATGTATGGATAGACCACACTTTGTTGATCCATTCATTTGCTGATACATTTGGGTTGTTTCCATTTTTTGGCTTTCAAGAAAAATGATGCTGTAAGTATTTGTCTACAAGTTTTAGTTAACAACTTTTTCCAATTATTTTGGGTACATATCCAGGAGTGAAATTGTTGGGTCATATGTTTAATTTATTATGGAAACACAAAACTGTTTTCCAGGTTAATTACATCATTTTACATTCCACCACCAATGTACAAGCATTGTAATTTATCTATATCTTTTTAAAAAATATATATATTTTATTGATTTTTCACAGAGAGGAAGGGAGAGGGATAGAAAGTCAGAAACATCGATGAGAGAGAGACATCGATTAGCCGCTTCCTGCACACCCCACACTGGAGATGTGCCAGCAAGCAAGGTACATGCTCCCGACAGGAATCAAACCTGGGACCTTTCAGTCCGCAGGCCGACGCTCTATCCACTGAGCCAAACCGGTCTCGGCATTTATCTACATCTTTGCCAACACTTATATTTTCTGTTTCTGTTGTTTCAAATTCTAACCAGACTAGTGGGTGTGCAGTAGTATTTCATTGTGGTTTTATTTGTATTTATCTCTTGTGAGTAATGATGTTGATAATCTTCTCATGTGCTTATTGGCCATTTGAATATCTTCCTCAGAGACACATTTGTTTTTTGACCATGT
This sequence comes from Lasiurus cinereus, assembly GCA_011751065.1. Taxonomy (NCBI): domain Eukaryota; kingdom Metazoa; phylum Chordata; class Mammalia; order Chiroptera; family Vespertilionidae; genus Lasiurus; species Lasiurus cinereus. The sequence continues at coordinate 3,519,082 of JAAGEH010000034.1, read as the reverse complement.
TTTAAATGTTGTTGTTTGCTTTTTTGTTATTGAGTTATAAGAAATATTAGATCCTTAGTAGATATATGATTTGCAAATATTTTCTCCCATTTTATTGGTTTTCTCTTCACCTTCTTGACAGGGTCTTTTGGTGCAAAAGAGTTTATAATTGTGATCCAGTCTACCTATATTTTTCTTTTGTTACTTATGTGGAACATGCATTTTGTATTCATTGGTGACCATCTGAGGCAGACATTACAAGTATTCTCATTTGCTCAGGAGACAGCTGAAGCCCAGGGAGGCCAAGTGATTTGCTCAAGGCCATTCTGCTGGTAGATGGTGGAGCCACAGTTTGAATCAAGAGACGCCAGCTGTGGAGCTCTGCTCTGTTTCAGTGCATATGTAGAAGATTTCAGGTCATTAATGCAGAGTTTGAGTCGGGATTTGAAGCCCTGAGCACATCCTCTAATTTCTCCACTTTCTTCAGCTTATATAGGAGCAACCACTCGATGGCATTATACTCATCATTTTGACTAAAATGTTATAAAGTAGCAAATATGTGGCTACTGAGACACTTGAAATCTGTAGGTATTTGCTTATTAATGTCCCAAAATGTCTAAATTGTTGCCACATCTTGACATGGACTTCCCTTACTTTCTTTAACACTAAAAGCAGGGTCATTAGTGCCTTCAAATTTAGCAACTCCAGCGACAGAGCCAATGCAGAGAACTCATCCTTAAGAGTCTGTTTCTCAGGAACCGTTTCAGTGCAGGCAACTGTATCAGCCAGGGCTCCAACAGAGAAGAGGGCCCAGTAATGCACACATGGAGTGGCTATAAGGCTCCAAATCTTGATCGAAAGTCAGTGAGGCAAAAGAGAAATGACAGTCAAAGCAAACAGCAAAGAGGACAAGTCCACCAATGGGGTAACATGAAATACAAACATGGTGCCGCAGAGTCAGACCTGGACTAACAACCTTCAAATCCGCAGCCTGCAAAATCACGTCCCAGATGGCACACTGCAGCCAGGGAGTTCAAGGGGTTAGGATGCAGATAAGAGCTGTCACCTCTGCTGCAGGAGTGGGGGTTAGGATATAGGTGAGAGCTGTCAAGTCCCAAAGCCTGAGGCCAGCAAGGGCATTGAATGCTTATGTCCTCCCAAGAGCAATGAAAGCAGAGAAGTGTTTTCCACAATTCTTGTGGGGGATTGGGCCACTTAACAGCTTGAGCATGGAGGCCAGGCTTTGTTCCTCCCTGCACCTGTCCCTTTACCTGCTAGGGCAGGAGCTTCCTTCCATCCTGTGGAGGACACAGGAAATCTTGCCCAGACACCCTGGATGCACTCTCAGCCTCATTGTAGGAATGCTATGGGCAGGACGAAAGTTGTCATTCCTGCCCCAAGCCAGGATGGACCCTCATCTTCCTCTACTGTGTCTAGCTCCATTCTGGGAGGGGAAGGAGGCCAGCATCTTAGGAGGACTCTGGGCTCCCCCAGAGCTTTCAGAGTCTTGGGTGGGTGATAGAACTGCTGAGGCTTTGCCCTTGGGCCTGTCTTCCAAGGACTCTGAGCCAAAAATGGGGATGGGGGCCTGGAAGGAGAAGGTGAGGGCAAGTTTTCTAAGAATTAGGGCATACCTCATATTCATGAGGATTCTCTTTAAGAGGTACTAGTAAGGGGGGGGAAATAAAGGCACAATAGACAGTATTTGGTAAAAATGAAATAATCTATACTAATAAAAGGGTAATATGCTAATTAGACCAGGAGACCTTCCAGGAGAACTTCTAGATATCTTTCCAGACAAAGCCATAGTAGCAGGGCCAAGGCAGAGGTGATTAAGGGTGATCAGGCCAGGAGGGGAGGCTAGTTGGGGGTGATCAGGCCAGCAGGGAGGGCAGTTGGAGATAAGTAGGCTGGCAGTGGGGAGCAGTTGGAGGAGATCAGGCCAGTAGGGGGCGAGGAAGTTGGGGGCAAGCAGGCCAGCGGGGGATGAGGGCAGTTGGGGGTGAGCAGGCCTGCAGGCAGAGTGGTTAGAGGCAATCAGGCAGGCAGGCAGGTGAGTGGTTAGGAGCTAGCAGTCCCAGATTGAGAGAGGGATGTCCAACTGCTGGTTTAGGTCTAATCCCACAGGGACATCCTCCGAGGGGTCCCAGATTGCAGAGGGTGCAGGCCAGACTGAGGGACACCCCTTTCCCTACTATACATGAATTTCGTGTACAGGGCCACCAGTCCTATCTAATAAAAGAGTAATTGCAAATTGACCATACCTCTGGTACACTTACAAGCCATGCCCAACAGCCAATCAGGAGAGAATATGCAGATTAACCCAATCAAGATGGCTGCAGTCACAGAGTGAGCAGGAGGTTTGGGTTTTCCCAGTAATGGGTAAGCCAAGCTTTCTGCATAGCCTGGCTGGCCTAGCGCTCCCTCAAGGCTACAAAGTTTCAATTATAGAAAATAAGCAAATCCCAACAAAAAAGGCTGCAGCCATGGAGCAAGCAGGAGGCTCAGCTCCACTCAAGGCTACAAAGTTTCAATTATAGAAGATAAATAAATCCCAGATCCCATGGCCTATGCTTGAGTCACTGGGGGGCATAGCTGGCCTGCAAACCACCACAGGCCCCTCACTCAGGCTGCCCCACGCCTCAAGGGAACCCCCACCCTGATCCAGGGCACCCTTCAGGGCAAACCAGCTGGCCCTTACCCATGCAGCAGGCCTTTATCCTATCGAATCCTCTTATCTAATAAAAGAATAATATGCAAATTGACCATCACTCCAAACACACAAGATGGCTGTCCTCATGTGGACACATGATGGCCACCACAAGATGGCCAGCAAGGGAGGACAGTTGGGAGGGAGCAAACCTGCAATGGAGGGCAGTTGGGGCAATCATGCCTGTAGGGGAGGGCAGTTAGGGGTGACGAGGCTGGCAGAGGAGGGAAGTTGGAGGCCTTCAGGGAAAGGCAGTTGAGGGGAACCCAGGCCTGCAGGGGAGAGCAGTTAGGGCAGACTAGGCCTGCAGGGGAAGGCAGTTAAGGGTGACCAGGCCTGCAGGGGAGGGCAGTTAGGGGCAAACAGGCTGGCAGGAGAGCAATTAGACATCAATCAGGTTGTCAAGGGAGTGGTTATGAGGTGATCAGGCTGGTAGGAAGAAGCGGTTAGGGGCAATCAGGACAGCAGGCAAGCGAGACCCTTGAATAAAGATAGGTTGTGTCAGTTACTGGCAAAGGGACCTGGCCCTGAGCGGATCTGCTGAGGGCTGGCCGGTAGTGTGTGGGTTCTTGACTTTGTGCAGGGCAAGTCCAGGTGATATTGAGACGACAGTTATTAAAGCTGAGGACAGTGAAACAGGAAGAGCCTAGGATAGAAGAAAAGCAACAGGAAGAGGACTAGGCAGGGAAATGAGCCCAGGCTGCGCTGCTTTGGCTTACTAAGAAGTCAGAGGGAAGGGGGCTTTGAAGCGATGGTCAGGGAGCTAGCGCTGGAGGAGCTACCACTGCCCCATTGTTCCCTGGTGGCAAGTCTCATGGGGTCCCTTAGAGTTTAGGAGGTGCACACCTGAGGGAGAAGGAGGGAAAGGAAAGGTGCAAGCATGTTCCTGTGAGGGAAGAGTGCACGTGAAGTTCTTTGTTTTGAAGCTGGTGTTTTTTTAAATTAATCCTCCTCCGAGGATATTTTTTTCCATTGAATTTTAGAGAGAGTGGAAAAGAGTGAGGGAGTGGGAGAGAGAGAAACATTGATGTGAGAGAAACACATCAACTGGTTGCCTCCTGAATGCACTATGACCGGGGATGGGAGGGGGGGGAGGAATCAAACTTCAACCGAAGTACTGCCCTTGACCAAGAATTGAATAGAACCCGTGACCCTTCAGTCTATGGGCTGACACTCTAATCAATGTGCAACACCTGCCAGGGCTTGAGGGGTTTTAAAGGCTGAGAGTTTAGGGGCAGTCTCAGGGGGGTATCTCAAAAGAATATTCATCAGTTTTATGCCTATGTGTCAAAATGAGATTTATTCCCTTTATTTCATCTGTCCTTGGGTGTGACTGGCAAATGGCACTAAATGGATTGCTGTAATCTGTCTCCTTGAATAGGGTGATTTAATCTATTTACCCTCTGGTAGGGGAGAAGTGTAAACCATTTACTCTTACTAGTAAGTGTCCTTGGTTAGGGAAGATAGGAATTTGTGATTTACTAGACTGTAAACTGCTTGGCCTTTTGACTACCTGTCTCAGTTTCCCTATTTCACTTGTCCTGGTCCTGTGGACAAAAAAGGGGCTCTATAGAAAATAACCTCACAGGCAACCTGATCATAACTCCCTAACTGGGCAGGTCATGGTGGATAGTCATGTGCCGGGAATATAACTTTTTAGTAAACGTTTATCTTTGCCTTAAGCAAGCCTTCTTCATTGTTTCTTTTCATTGTTTATAATTTTATTGTTAATTATTTTTATTGGGGTGACATCGGTTAATAAGGTCATATAGATTTCGAGTGTACAATTCTATGATACATCATCTGTATATTGATTGCATTGTGTACCCACCACCCAAGGGCAAATCTATATATAGTGTGCATCTAGGATCACACACCTTTGAAGTAAGTGTACCCACATTTAGGAAAGCAAATAATTTGTTAACTATGTTGTAACTGAATCCCTGCCTTGCTGTCTTATACCCTCATGTAATTTTCCTTTCATTCCCTCCTTATTTTCAAATGCATAAGAGAAATGGCAAAATTGTTATTCTCCTAAAGCATTTCAGATCTTGCTTCCCAACAGTTATTGCCAGTTTGGCTCAAATAAACTTCTATAAAAATTCTCTCTGTCCAGACAGACCCCTTCAGGAAGGACCCAGCACACAGCGCGAACACTTACACTGTTAATCTTTTTATCAGCCTCCTTGAAAGAAACCTATGGCCATTCACTGGGTGACTGACTATGCATTGGGGAAAAGAAAATAATCAGACTTTTGGGGGAATTCTGAACACTAGTTCTGGAATGAGCCTAATTCCATGAGTCCCCAGGTATCACTGCTACCCATCATTCAGTGTAGGGACTTATGGAGGTCAGGCATCAGCAGAGCTTTAGCTTAATTCCATCTGACAGTGGGGCTAGTGGTTCCTTGGGCCTGTCCTGTACTTGCTTCTCCATGTCCAGAGTGCTTAAAAGGAATAGATACACTTAGCAGTTAAAAAATCCCCATTTAAATTCCCTGACCTATAAAGTAGGGACTATTACAGTGGAAAGACCACATGGAAGCCACTAAAACTGTCCTTACCCATAAAATAGTAAAGCAAAAGCAATTCTTTGAGATATTGCAGAGAGTAATGCCACCATCACAATCTTGAAAGATGCAGGGGTGGTGACTCTCACAACATCCCCCTTCAAGTCTCCTATTTAGTTTGGGAGAAAGGCAGGTGGATCTTAGAGAATAATAGTGGACTTTCTTGAGATTAATTCCAATTGCAATTACGGAGCCCGGTGTAGTTAGTTTTACTGCTTGAGCAAATTAACACTTCCCCTGGTGCCAGGTCCATAGTTATTGGTCTGGCAAATGCCTTTTTTTTATTCCTTTAGATAAGACCAGAGCAGTGATACACCTACACTACCTTGTCTCAGGGTGCATCCACTCTCCAGCCCTAGACACAGTAGTTTTCAGGAATCTGGATCCCTTTTGCCTTCCACAAATAGCGCATTGGCCCATTGCATTAGTGATAGTATGCAGATTGGATCTAGTCAGCAAGAAGTAGCAACCACTCTAGAATTATTAGTAAGATATTTTCGTGTCAGAGGATGGGAAATAAATTGACAAAAATGTAGGGATCTTCCATTTTAGTGAAATTTCCCATCGTTTGGAGGCATGTGAAGATATCTATCCCTTCTAAGGCAAAGATAAGTCATTGCATCTGACCCCTCCTACAACTCAAAAATGGCAAAAAGCCTATTGGGCCTTTATGGCTCTTGGAGACAGAATATTCCTCATGTGGGTGTATTACTCTGGCCTATTTATTGGGTACCCAAACAGTTGCTAGTTTTGAGTGGGTTCCAGAATAGGAGAAAGCTCTGCAACAGGTCCAGGCTGCTGTGCAAGTTGCCCTGCGCTGCTCCGTAGAACCCACAGATCCAATGTTCTCTGGATGGCAATGGCAGTTAAAGATGTCATTTAGGGCCTTTGGCCGTCCCTGTAGGTGACCTGCAGTGTGGGCCATCGGGATGGCAGGGCCTTTCACACCCCGATAACTACTTTCCTTTTCAGAAACAGCTCGTGGCCTGCTACTGAGCTTTAATAGAGTCTGAATGCTTAACCATGCAGAACTTTGGCTTAAAGGCAAAGAAGACACAGTTTCCTCCAACAATTTGGATTAGGTTTGGCTATAATTGACAGAAAAGCTCATGTAACTTAAGAGAGATGGATGTTTATTCCTCTTTCATATGAAAAGCACAGAGGTAAATATCAAAGGGCTCTGGCTCTTCGGCCTTCCTTCACAGCTATCCTCAGTACATGGCTTCCATCTCATGGTCAAAAATAGATGCTTGGAAAGAGAAACCAAGATGGTGGCATAGGTGAATACCTACACTGCTGCCTCTCACAACAATTTCAAAATGACAGCTGAAAGATAGAAGGGACATCATCCAGAACCACAGGAAAGCTGCCTGAATGGAAATTCTACAACTAGAAGGAGAGAGAGGGGCCCCCAGAGATTCAGAGGAGCTGCAAAAAGCTGAGGTATGGAGACAAGTGCATGGAGAGGACAGGTGGCAGAGGGCCTGGCTGGCTTCCTCTAATGGGAGGGAGACAGAAACTGTACTGACTCCCAGTTCCGACTGCCCTGAACCCCAGTTCTGGGTGAAATTCATATGGGGAGTCTGGACTGTCATGAAAAAGGAGGAGTGCACAGGAACTTAGGGGAGCTGCAAAAGACAGAGGTCTGGAGGTGCACTCAAAGGCATATAGAGAGGACTGACTGCTGATTGTGTCACTAGCTTTCTCTAGCAGAGAAAGACCGAACCTCCCAACTATACTGAACCCCAGTTTTGGGCAAGATCCTGGGGACCCAGACTCATACGGGTCCCTGGAGCACACGGAAACTCAGGGGAGCTGGAAAGGTAGAGGTCTGGAGGGGTGCTAGTGAGAGTGCGCTCAGAGAGGGCTGCAGCAATTACTGAGGGACACTGAGACCCAGAGGCTGTATAGGACAGGAAGCCAAGGCTGTCTGCTCATCCCTAAGACTCTGCCCCATCCAAGCTGAACACAGAGGCTTTTGCAATTTTGCAAGTCTTGTATCATAAGGCTGACTCCAGCACCAAAGTTCTCCAGGCATAGACACAGCTGATTCTCACCACGAATTGGCTTGGAGGTCAATTCCCCCCAGTGATACCAACAACAATCAAGACTTAACTACAACAGAGCCATACACACAGTCCACAAAGGGGTGCATCAAGAGAGTTCACCTCAGGTAACTGGGGAGGTAGAGCTACTGGGTCATATAGGACACCGACCACATAAAACTATTCTACCAACTCAGGGAAGTAGCAAAAATGTGGAGACAAAGGAACAGATCACAAATGAAAGACATGGAGGAAAACAAATGACTGGATATAGAGTTCAAAACCACAATTATAAATTTTTTTAAGAATTTCCTAGAAAAGATGGATAAATTTAGTGAGACCCAAGAGGAGATGAAAAAGGACCAACTAGAAATTAAACATACACTGACTGAAATAAAAAAAAATATTATACAGAGACCTAACAGCAGACGAGAGGGATGCAAGAATCAAGTCAAAAATTTGAAATACAAAGAAACAGAAAACACTCAACCAGAAAAGAAAAAAGAGTCCAAAAATGTGAAGATGGTGTAAGGAGCTTCTGGGACAACTTCAAGCGTACCAACATCAGAATTATGAGGGTGCCAGAAGAAGAGAGAGAGCAAGATATTAAAAACCTATTTGAAGAAATGATAACCAAAAACTTCCCCCACCTGGTGGAAGAAATAGATTTACATGTCCAGGAAACACACAGAACACCAAAGAAAAGGAATCTAAAGAGGACCACACACACCAAGACACATCATAATTAAACTTCCAAGAGCAAAAGAAAAAGAGAATATTAAAAGCAGCAAGAGAAAAGACAGTTGATTACCTACAAGGGAGCCCCCATATGATTGTCAGCTGATTTCTCAACAGAAACTATGCAGGCCAGACGAGAGAGGCAAGAGATATTCAAAGTGATGAATAGAAAGAACCTACAACCAAAATTACTCTATCCAGCAAAGCTATCATTCAGAATTGAAGGGCAGATAAAGAGCTTCACAGATAAGAAAAAGCTAAGGAGTTCATCACCACCAAACCAGCATTAGATGAAATGTTGAAAGTGCTCGCTAAGAAGAGGAAGAAGAAAAAGGTAAAGATAAAAATTATGAACAACAAATACATATCTATCAACAAGTGAATCTAAAAATCAAGTGAATAAAAAATCTGATGAATAGAATAAACCAGTGATTATAAAAGAATCAGGGGCATAGAAAGGGAGTGGACTGACAATTCTCAGGGGAAAAGGGGTGAGGGGGTGCAGGGAGAAACTGGACAAAAATCGTACACCTATGGATGAGGACAATAAGAGAGAGGTAAGGGCAGAGGGTGGGGTGGGACCCGGGTGAAGGGGAACTACATGGGGAAAAATTGTAATAATCTGAACAATAAATATTTATTAAATTAAAAAAAAAAGGATGCTTGAGTGCCAGCCTTCACAACTGCCATTCCAGGAAGTTGAAAATACTACAAGAGACAAAGTACTCACTTCCATCTCTTTGTCATTTCCATAGGTCTCATGTGACACTTTTGCTATTATCCCATTGGCTACAATTACTAGTAGGTGGTCACATGACCATGTGTAGCCACAGGGAGGTTGGGAAACGTTTGTGTCTGACCCCAACTACATGATTCTCTATGAGAGGGATAATGGGTCATGGGAGCAACAGCTATTGCTCCTACAGCCTGGGTGGGTTCTGTTTCCCTGCTGTCATTCCTAAGCCATCAGTGAACCTGTTTTCAGTGTTTTGGCCTGGTCTCCACTGTGAGTTACTGATGGGAGCCTGTCAGTGGGAGCAGGCCTTTGTGGTCAGCAGGTGCTGGCAGTGGTCGTCAGTGAGTGATTCCCAGGGAAAGGCACAGCTAGCCACCCCTATGGTAGGCGAGTATTTCTCCAGCATTGCCCTGGGACAGGCACCTTTCCTTAGGGCTCTACTCAATTCTGAAGCACCACCCATCACTGGCAATGGTGTGAAGTGGTGTCAGCACAGTGGGGAAAAGCCAGAACTTGGACAGACAGACCTAGTTTGAATCCCAGCTCTGCACTGCTAAACTGAGTGGTCTGGGCGAGTTCTGCCATTTTGAAGCTCAGAGGAGGGTCACTGATGATGGAGAGGTCATAGAAGTAGCATATATACAGCTTATCTAATAGTTACTCATCTATTCATTGAACACCTACTGCATGCTGGAGATGCCCTATCACTGGGGAAAGGAGTGAGCAGGAGCAATCAAGATAGAACCGCCCTCAACTTGGACCTTACAATCCAGTAGGAGAGAAATATTAGAAAATATTCAAGTGAGAATGTGTTACCAAGGCAATCCGGTTCTCCAGGAACCTGCCCTGGGCACATGGGGTCAGGGCATGCATCCTAGAAAAGCCATAGTTGCTGAGGCCTGAAGAATAAATGGAGTAGCTTAGGCAATGTGTTAGGCAGCCCTGGCATCCCCACTTCTTATTACTCATGGCCTCATGATTCCTCCTAGTGAACCAGGAATGTGTGTGATGAACATGTATTTGTCTCCTAGGGCTACAGTAACAAGGTGCCACAAACCAGGGGGCTTACAGCAACAGTTCTGGAGGCTGGGAGTCTGGAATCAAGCTGTTGGCAGGGCCAGTAGGAGACTCCATGCCATGGCTCAGTCCTTGGTGTATAGACACATCACTCTAATCTCTGCCTGTGTTGTCACATGGCTTTCCTCCCTGTGTCTCCTCTGTGTCTCAGTGTCTGCTCATGGCCTTGTCATGGCCTTATAAGGACATGTCATTGGATTGAGGGCCCATCATTGTCAGAATGACTTTACCTTAACTAATTACATCTGCAAAGACCCAATTTCTAAATAAATTCACATTCTGAGGTTCTGGGTACACATGAATTTTGAGGGCATCATTCCAAGCAGTGTACAACAAAACATGGCAGAGGTGATAACAGACTGCTTCCAAAATCAGGTCTGAAAAGGCTGGGTCTTCTGTACTGACTCTCTCCTGTGTCACATGCTCTGGGAGACTCGGTCGCCACATTCTGAAGACATTCACAAAGCCCTGGGACAGGTCATGTGGTAGGGAGCTGAGCCCCTGCCCACAGCCACAATTGAACTTAGAAATGGATCCTGCAGTCCCTCAGTTCAGCCTTCATATGAGACTAAGGCTTGATTGCACTCTCACAAGTGACCCTAAATCAGAGCCACCCAGCTAAGGTGCTCCTCATTTTCGTCACTCTCCGAAACTGTGTAGAAATACGTGTTTGGAGTTCTAAGTGGTTAAGTTTGGGGGTAACTTGTTACACAGCCATAGCTAGCTATACAGAGGAGGAGAGGGAGGGGAGTGCTCCAGGACATGGAAAAGCTTGAGCAAAGGTCTTGTGATGGGGAGGGTGGGTCTGAGAAAGACCAGAGGGAAGAGGTCCTGAGCTGGGCCTGAGCCCTGGGTCATGGCCTCCAGACCAGGCCTGCCTCCCAATAAAGGCTCTGTAAACAAAGCTGCTGAAGTAACATTTCTCCAGTAACTGCAGACGCTGTCTCTCCCCGCTTCCTGCACACCACAGGGGACGGACGGCTGCTCTGACCACAGAATGGGGTGTCCTATCGGCTCTCCCCCAGCTGCCTTTTGTTTATGTCGTGTTTTGTTTTCTCTGGGTTCCTCATTTACAGTCACCAGATGTTCGCTGCTTTTAAACGCACTGGCCCGTGTTCATGGAGTGCTGGGGAGAGACGCTGCCCAGTGTTGCCGAAAGTTACAAATGAGTCCATTAAGGAGGTGAATTTGCTAAAAGGCTGTCTTCTTTCCACCTGGTCCAAAGCAATGCTCACATGATCGATGATTGCAGAGCCTTCCGACCGGCCGTCTTAAACCTCGGCACATTCTTAATGCCTCAAAAGTTTCCAATTAAAGTCAAATGGCTCTTGGCAAAGTCCAAGGCATTTTTACTAACTAAAATAAATACCTGGGCAGGCTCCACAGTTTATGACTTCTTCACGCCCTTGAGGAGAAACAGCGAGAGGCCGGGGTTAGAGGCAGGTTAGGGCCGAGGGGCTGAGCAGCCTACGGAAATCTCCTAGATGCCCCACAGGGCCAGGGAGGCACTAGCAGGCATCGCCACAGGCACTGGGTAGGTGAGCTCTGTAGCTTGTCTCCCCTGAGAGAACCAAGGCTGATAGGCAGGTGGTGACAGCAAAGGCCACACAGGAGTAAGGTGGCTGGGCTAACCTAAGAGTCTGCACGCACCTTCGCCCAGGCTCCTTCCCAGCCTCAAGAACTCTCTGAGCATGGCTGACCGGCTTTGTCAGTCCACAGTGCTGAGCAGGCAGAAGTTTCTAGAAGTCTCTAAAGCAGTGGTTCTCAACCTTTTTTAATGCTGTGACCTTTTAATACAGTTCCTCATGTTGTGGTGACCCCCCAATCTTAAAATTATTTTCGTTGCTACTTCATAACTGTAATTTTGCTACTGTTAATGAATCATAATGTAAATATCTGTTTTCCGGTGGTCTTAGGCGACCTTGCTAGCAGTTTTCAACCTGTGGGTCGAGACCCACAAGTTGAGAACCGCTGCTGTAGAGCCAGACTATCTCCTCTCTTTTGCTTTCTTCTCAGCCTTCTCCTTCATGCCACCTGGCTACCTGGTGCCCCATCATCCCTGGATGCACTGGCTGATTTCAGCAGCAGCTGGAGTCCCAGCTTTCTGCTCTGAGGAGAAGCAGCTCCAGAGGCTGAAGGCTTTGGTCCCAGGGCCTCCTGGCGGAGTGCAGACAGCTGCCCACTCTTGTCAGGGGCCTCTCCTCCACTCATCCTGGGCGCTCCTGGCCTGGTGGGGTGTAGACCCAGAGTGCCCTGAGCATTTGGTTGCCACCTTGCTCCCTCCTCTTAGCTTTCGCAGGTGTGGCCCTAAGTTCTCCCTTCACCCCCCATTCCCCTGTGGCCTTCCAGCTGCCCTACTCTTCCCTTCTCTCCAGCCTCCAGATCCCTCTGCAGACTCTGCTGCCAGGTCCAGGGTTGACTTTCTTTCTTTCCTGTGTCTACCTCCTGGGCCCCTTCCCTGGATTCACAGATAGATTTCTTGCTTTAGGGCTATGTATAGAGCAGGTTTGTGTGCTTCAGAGGGACCTGTGTCCTGTGGGGTCACTGATCTTCTACCAGCAGAAGAGGATACTGAGGCCAGCCAGGTTGAGTCAAGCTGCAGGGTCAAACCCCATTCTTAGTGCCTGTGCTCATGCCTGGAGGCCCATGGACCTCACCTCCCAGCTCAGTGTGACTCTTAAGCTTACACAGGAGCATCTGAGTGCACAGAGAGCAAAGACTCCCCACAGACAGACCCAGACAATGACAATTTCAGCTCCTGTTGCCAAGCAAGAACTATGGGGAATCTTCTGAACTGATTCCACAGTATTGACTGAGCCCCTATTCTGTACCATTGCTCTCCAAATCTGAGACCAACACAGTCACTGCCTCTTCCAATGATGCATATCTACACTAACAAAAGAGAAAGATGCAAATTGACTGTGCCTTCACAACATCCACCAGCCAATCAGGAGTGAGTATGCAAATTAACCCAACAAAGATGGAAGGTTAATTTGTATACACAGGCGCCAAGTGGTTGGGGGTGGGGTTGGGGCAGGGCAGGGCGGGACACTTCCGTCATTGCCATGGCTATGACCCAGGTGTTCCTCACTGCCCCAGCAGCTCCGGGCCTCTAGGCAGCGTGGGAAGGTGGAAAGGTAGCTTTGGCTTGAGCAAAAGGGGTGCCGGCAGCCAGGAAAAAGAAGGCCCCTTCTTGCACTAATCTTCTTGCTTCAGGCCTCTAGTATATATATAAAAGCTTTAGCAACTGGTCGACTGATAGATATGATGTGCACTGACCACCAGGGGGCAGATGCTCAATACAGGATCTGCCAAGCAACAAATTTGCAAAGTGCCCTCTTGCACTTCAGGACCCCTCGGGGTATGTTGCACTGCTAGTTTTGGCCAAATCCCCACAGGCCAGGCCAAGGGTCCCTACCCGTGCATGAATCCATGAACTGGGCCTCTAATTTGTACAATAAAAACAACAAAACATAGAAGAATTAACTCTAGCTATATAAGTTAGCCATGCAAAGAGGTGAGTCACAAAAGAATATAGGTCATGTCCTTGTATTTATATAAAAGCTGCATGATTATGTCTGAACAAACAAGGGGAGGGTCTCACAGAAAGAATTTGGGGTGGGGGATGGTCATGTCTGAGCAGGAGGACAGGAGGTGGGACTGGGAGGCCCTACAGAAAATATAGTCCTCATTTTTGGGTCTGCCTATGACTCACACATGAATTATAAATAATCACTTCTATGAACTCAGTGTTATTAAAAAGGAGTTTTTGAAGATATATGTGGAAAGTTCTCCACATTTCAGGGATTCTACTCTCTCCTGCTTCCACCCAGAGTCACATACACACCAGGCACCCTCATCCTCCATCCACTTCCCAGCCTGTCTCCTTCGCATCAGCTGAGTCTTCCCCATGCCACCATGTAAAGACTATGATTGCATCCTCTAGATCAGTGGTTCTCAACCTCTCTAATGCCATGGCCCTTTAATACAGTTCCTCATGTTGTGCTGACCTCCAACCATAAAATGATTTTCGTTGCTACTTCATAACTGTAATTTTGCTACTGTTATGAATCGTAAATATCTGTGTTTTCCGATGGTCTTAGTCTCTACAGTCGTTCTCAACCTTTCTAAGGTCATGACCCACAGGTTGAGAAATGCTAGCAGGGTCCCCTAAGACCATTGGAAATCACAGATATTTACATTACTATTCATAACAGTAGCAAAATTACAATTAAGAAGTAGCAACGAAAATAATTTTATGGTTGGGGTCACCACAACATGAGGAACTGTATTAAAGGGTCGCGGCATTAGAAAGGTTGAGAACCACTGCTCTAGATCTATTTTCAGAGGAATCAAAGGATTCATGATAAAATGTCTGGTTTCTTATTTCTAGTGTGTCACCCCTGTCACAACACTTTGTTATGGATGTCCCATGCACATGCAACCCTCCCCATACACCACAGTGCATCTGTTAAGAAATCTCCCAGGGGCTCAAGATTAACAAGTAGGCCAAGCTGCTCTAACCTTCAGATCCTTCCCTGGTGTCCTTGGGTATCTTGCCAGGGGCCCAGACTCCATCCAGAGCACAGACAACTTCTCTTTCCCCAGTCCAGGCCCAATCTTCCCTGTGGGGTAGCTTTGCAGTTGGGACAGTCTATCTAGGAAACATGGAGGGTCTGTCCCCAATGATGGGTCACAATCTACTGATGGCTATTCATCATCACTGTACCTCCTCCCCAATTTATATTTAAGTCCAGGCCTGCAGGAACTCAGAATGTGACCTTATTTAGAGATAGAGTCATTAGCAATGCAGTTAGTAAAGATGAGGTCATACTGGAGTAGAGTGGCCCTAATCCGACATGATGGGTGTTTCTATAAGAAGAAGAGACACAGCCACAAAGGCAGAGGGAGAAGAAAAGTGACAATGGAGGCAGACATTGGAGCACTGCAGCTGCTAGCCAAGAAACACCAGGATTCACGGTGCCATGGAAGCTAGGGGAGGCAAGGATGAGTCCCTTCATTTGTTTCCAGAGGGGACACAGCCTCCTGACACATTGATCTTGGACCTCTGGCTTCCAGAGCTGCGAGATAAAAAGTGCCTGTTGTCTTGGTGCCTGGGTCTTGCAGCTGTAGAAATAAATACATGGGATATCATCACAGCATAAAGGTAAATCTACCTGAAAGCCAGAAGAAATTGCAGCTAAGCTTCTGATGACCAGATCTTCTAGAAGTTTTTGTGCACACTGTTGGACACTGATGTATGGCTTCTTAGACTGCTTGGAAACCTGCTTGACCACTTGAGGACCAAATGTGGGCATTAAAACATGGGCCTGCAGCATCGTCTTAAATGTCTTTAGCATCCCAGGCATGGATAAGAACATACTTAACAAAGCTCCTGTTGGTGGATGCTAAGATTGCTTTCTCTAATTCTCTCTATCCTCCCTCTTTCTTTCTCTCCCTGCCACCCTTGTTTTTCTGTGCATCTTTGTCTCTCTGTGACTGTCTCTATCTCTTTTTCCTCTCTCTCTCTCTCCCTCCCCCTTTCTCTTTGTGTGTCTCTGTCTCGCTGTCTCGGTCTCTGTCTTTTTCTCCCTTTCTTCCTCTTTTTCCCCCACCCCTCCCCATTCTCATTTTCAACCCCCCTGACTCTGTAAAGAAATGAGAAAACACAGACCTTTTTGATCACAAATGTTTTTAAATGCCTGCGTATTAATGACTGGTGAGTACGTGTGTTGGCGAGCAGAGGGCAATCTTTCTTGTCTTAAATGAGAAAAAGTCATAGGAAAAATGGGCTTTGTGTTGTCAAACATTAGCCTGAGCAGACACCCTCTGAGAACTGGACCCCAGGGGCTTCCTGAGACCAATTGCATTTTTCCTGAAGGAGTGTGTTTAATATCAGCACCTTGAGGAGCTTGGCTGTGAAGAGCCCTAACGGCCAAATATTTACAAAGCCAACCCCAAAGCCCATGGAAATGACCTCATGAACATTGTTTTTAATTCATAAGATGTGGTGATGAATAGGAGCCACCACTGTGTCTAACATTCATTTCTGGACAGTGTAAGCCGAGGTTTGGGTTCCTGAGGAGTACCGATCCAGGTAGGGGAAAGGCAAGTCAATGCCAGTGCTGAATCTAGCGTCCTCACTATCTGATCTTGCATATGTCACTGTACCTCTCTAATCCTCAGAAGACAATTTATGAAATGTAGATGGGAATGCCACCAACTCCCAAGTGCATGGTGAAGATGAAATGTCATGATGAGTGCAGATCTCTCTGCATGTAATATCTCAGATGCATTGGGGTTGGGGGCTGAGAGCCTTGCCATACTAGCTGCTGCTGTTCTCTGCAAAAAGTTGCAGAACCCACTAAGAGTTAAATGAGATGGTAGAGGAGTTCTAAGGTAAACAGCCACCCCATCAGAAGGTATCATGGGTGATCTCTTTCACTCCAAATTTAGGAAAACCTGGCTCATGAGTGGATGACAGGGGACTGTCCTCTGCTTCACCGCTCATCTTTGCCCCTACCCTCTTGGACCTCAACAGCTTACACCCACTGCTAGCATCTGAGTGTTCACCTGAGGCTGTGTGCCCTTTGAGACTTGCTCTGTCTGTGTGAGGCAGGCCAGAAGTGCCTGAGGACTATTAAACCTCAGGATCAGTCCTCAATCAATGATGGGAACCAGAAGGGTTAATATACTATCTCCTCTCTCCTTTGGGTTGGCTACCTCTGAAGAAGGAACATGTTCTACACTGGCTCCCAGAATTTTTCAGTGTGAGTAAGAGTCAAGTGCCTATACTGGTAACTTTCTTGAAAACATGCCCTCTGTTTGTCTTGCTTCCCTTCCCTGTCTAATGTCCTTCTCCCTTTTTGGTGCTGCCTGGGATCACCTCTCAAATATGTTATTTGCACTGTTCCTTGTTCATGGCTCTATTTCTGAGACAGCCAAAGGGGCATAGTTTCTTTATCTCTGAATCAACCAAACTGTGATTTTTCATGTCCTGCACCGGCTGTCTTCCCCTTCTCAACAATTGAATGTCATCCTTCCAGTTAATCAAACTCTTGGCAACATCTTTGATGCTTTTCCTCCTGAATCCCCATATCTGATCCATCACCAATAACCTGGTACCTCTAACTTCAAAATATATCTTCATATATCATAATCTTATCTTTAAAACAATTTTGTAAAGGAAAAATCATAGGAGTAAAAGAAACATTGCATGCAGAACATAGCTAAGAAAAACAGCAGATTTCTTGTTAGAAACTATGCAAATCGAAAAGTAATGGAGAAACATCTTAAAGAACTGAAAGAAAAAATTCTTAACCTAGAATTCTATACCCAGTGAAATATTGTTGAAAATGAAAGTAAAGACAATATCAAATGAGGGCAAGGATGGGAAGCAACAAGAACTTTCATTCATTGCTTATGGGAATGCAAAATGTTACAGCTGCCTTTGATGTCAGTTTAGCAGTTTATTACAAAATTGAACATACTCTTATCATATGGTCTAGCAATTACTTCCCTAGGTACTTATTCAAATGTAAAACTTATGTTTACAACAAATCCTGCACACCAATGTATATAGCAGTTTTATTTATAACTGCCCCAACTAGAAGCAACCAAGATGCCATTCAATAAGTAAATGGATAAACAAACTATGTTACATTCACTAATTGGAATGAATCAGTTATAAAGAGAAAAAAATGATCAGTCAAGCCCACAAAAGACATGGAGGAAACTTATATGCAAACTCTAAGAGAAAGAAACCAATCTGAAAAAATAACTTGCTGTATGATTCCAACTATATGATACCTTGAAAAAAGGGGAAATTATGGATCAGTACAAAGATCTGTGGTCACAGGAAAAATGGCTGCCCTGAGAACTGGAAGATGAGGCAAGTACACAATTCACAGCTTACTGTGAGCTGGAGTCAGCAGTTGGTAGGAACACTTGGAGCAAGTGATTAATTAGTACAGACTGGGCATGCACTAGCTTGAGAGATTAAAAACTCCTAGAGGTGCTGCCAGCATGGTTCAGTGGTTGAGTGTTAAGCTCAGAACCAGGAGGTTAGGATTCAGTTCCTGGAAGGAGCACGTGCGCAGGTTGCAGGCTCAATCCCCAGTACAACCCAGGGCATTCTTTTTTCCCCAACAAAGGATTTCCCACAAAGGAAACAGTTTACCAGAATTTAGCCAACTTGATTTTTTCAAGACTCACAAACTTGAGAGAATGGAAATACCCAGATGCAGCCCATTTTAGGCTTCCCATTTCATGTAAAGAGGTGAAGCTGAGAAGCCCTAGTGAAGGTCACAGCCTGGGGACATGGACTTGCTAAACAACTGATATCTATCAAAAGATTATAAAATGCTTCCTCTATCCCAACACCTTATCACTAATCACTAGGGTTTCTGTATAGTAAGATGGGATTATAGCTGAAAAACTGCAAGACTCAGATCTACTTAAGAAGTAAATCTCTAAGAAAACTACAAAAACAACAACAATGGGGGAACCAAAAACAAGGACTCCAGTGAAAATTTGAGCCTCTGACACCTATAGTTAGAACAAACAGTAAATACAGCCCAATGTTTAGATAGATAAATCTAAAACGTCACACTAAAGACTTATTTATCTCAGTTCCTTTCCCCTGAACATAATATTCATCTTTCAATAAGAAATTACAAAGAATACTAAAAACAAAAAAAATACAGTCTAAAGAGAAAGGAAGAAGCATAAAAAACATAACCAGACTTACATATGGCAGAGATTTTGGAATTATAGATCAGGAATTTTAAGTAAATATGATTAATTGGCTAAGGGGTTTAATGGAAAAAGTGAATACTTTGTAAGAACAGATGTGTAATATAAGCAGAGACATTAAAAAACTCAAAGTAAAAAATCAAAAGAAAAATCTAGAAATCAAATACTCTGTAACAAAAATGAAGAATGCCTTTGATGGATTCATTAGACTGAACATGGCTGAGGAAAAATATTACTGAGTGTGAAAATCTATATATATAAAAGTCAAGCAACAGAACGGCAGAACAACTAGACTGATTGGTGGCAATGAAGCACACCACAACGGCCAACCAGTCTGATTAGGGGCAGGGCCAGCCAGCTAACTACCCTCAGCCCCTCCCTGCTTCCAGTTCCTTCCCCAGTTGGCTTCCCTACCCCATCACTGAAGTGTGCCCTTCAGTGATTCTAAGTAAGTAAACACTCTCCAGTCTTCATAGGCCAGGAACCTGCATGACGAGTGATCAGGAGGAAAACTGCTCACAGTCTGGTGTCCAGGAGAGGTGCCCAGCACAATCACCATCTTCCTACATTCTCTCTCCACTGCTTACTACCAAAGAGGACAGCTATATCACACCACAGTCTCTCTCAAAAGGTTTGTAAGCAGGAAACTAAACTGCATTACCTTTCTAGGAGAGGCTTAGAAACGGAAGCTGTAAGTGTCCCTGACACTAAAGCACCTTTGAAGCTTCAACTTATCCAAAAGACACCAGCAAATGTACATACACCCTCCAAAGATCTTTGACACTAATAACTCCTCCTGGGCGGCCCCCCCTTGACTTCCCCCCTCCCATCCCAATTGGGGGTGGGTTGGCTGGACCACACCTGTGCACATATTCGTGCAGTGGGCCTCTAGTATGAAAATAAAAGTATCCAAGACTGAAAATCAATGAGAAAGAATGAAAGAAATAGAACAGAATATCCAAATACTGTTGGGACAATTACAAAAACTGTAACTTTTGCCTAATAAGAATACCAGAAGGGGGAGAAAGTAAAAGGAACAGAAGAGAAATTTAAAGTAATAGTTAACTGAGACTATTGCAAAATTAATGGCAGACACCATGACACAGATTCATAAAGCTAGAAAAAAAACAAATAGGGCATTTACCAAAAAAAAAAAAAAAATCTACAGTTAGGCATATTATATTCAAACTTCAAACAAATCAAAGACAAAAAAGAAAATACTGAAGTCATGGAGAAGGGGAGGAACACAAATTATCTATAGAGGAACAAGGATAAGAATTACACTGTTATTTTTTTTCCTCCCAAAAGTCATCCAAGCAAGAAGAGAGTAAAGTGAACTATATAAAGTATTAAAAGAAAAAACACCAAATTAATATTATTCAAAAGTAAAAAATAAATAAAAACTTTCTAAGCAAACAAAAATTGAAAGAATTAGTTGTCAGTAGTTCTCCTTTACAAGAAATATTTATAAAGTTCTTCAGGGAGAAGGAAACTGATATAGTTTAGAAACTGGGATCTCCATAAAGAAAGGAACACTGTTAGAAAAGAAACAAATGAAGTTAAAATGAAATCTCTTTTTCTTATTCTTAATTGATGTAACACATGACAGTTTGTTTAAAATATAATAGCAACAACTGAGTATACCCTATGAAAAAATTAAATGAATGACAGAAATTTTATAAGTACCTGCACTACCCATGAAACAGTATAGTGTTATTTGAAAGTGAACTTAATTTAATTGTAAATGTATATTGCAAACTCTAGGGAAACTACCAAATTTATTTCAAAGGAAGTACAATTAAGTACTAAAAATGGAGAGAAAATGGAATTATATAAAATGCTCAATTAGAACCAGAGAAGGGAGAAAGAGAGTGGAAGACAGAAGACAAAACAAAAGAATGATGATGAATAGGAAACAGTTATAAAATATGGTATATGTTAATCCAAACATATAAATAATTATTTTACCTATGAATGGTCTAGATATACCAATTAAAAGGTAGGAAGTTTCAGAGAAGATTAAAATTAAGACCCAACTATATGTGGTCTACAAAAAACCCACTTGAAATACAGAGATGCAGACATAAAGATACAGATGCAAAAAGAAAGGGAAGGAGAAAGCTATGTTGTGATTGCACTAATTTTAAAAAGCTAGAATATCTACATTAATTTAAGAAAAACAGATTTCAGAGCAAAGAAAATAATCATGGATAAAGTGGGACATTACTTATGATGAAGGAGTACATTCTTCAAAAAGGCATAACAATCCTTAATGTGTCTGCACTTTAAAATAGAGCATCAAGGAGAATCCAAGATGGCGGCATAGGTAAACACCTACACTGCTGCCTCGCACAACAATTTCAAAACTACAACTAAAAGACAGAACGGACATCATCCAGAACCACAGGAAAGCTGGCTGAGTGGAAGTTCTACAACTAGAGGGAAAGAGAGGGGCTTACAGAGACCCAGAGGAGCTGCAAAAAGCTGAGGTATGGAGATGCGTGTGCATGGAGAGAGCGAGTGACGGCGAACCTGGCTGGCTTTCTCTGGCGGGAGGGAGACGGAGACTCTCAAAGGCATTGAACCCCTTATCCTACGACACTAAACCCCTGATCCAGCTGAAACTCATACGGGGGAGTTTGGACTGTGAAAAGGGAGAAGTGCACGGAAATTTAGGGGAGTCTCAAAAGATCAAAGGCCTGGTGGCACGCACAGCACTGCGCACAGGACAGATTGCTGATTGTGCCACTGGCTTTCGCGAGTGGGCGGGAGACAGACCCTCCCAACTGTGCCACTTCTGACTCCACTAAGCCCCTGTTTTGGGCGAAACCCTGGGGACCTAGTCTTGTGTGGTCCTGGTGCGCAGGGGAGCCGGAGGGGCAGTGGTCTAGAGGCACTGCAGGCGGTCGGGCACAAGGACCACTCCAGCGATTACCCAGTCACGTGAGACTCAGGGGCCATGGAGGGTGGGCCGACTGGAAGGCAAGGTGGTCCCTTAAGCCCTGAGACTCCACGCCTCCCAAGCTCAACAGAGGCTTCTTCGGTTTTGCAAGTCTGGTATCATAAAGCTGAATTCAACACAGAAGTTTCCCCGACATAGTTAAAATGCCGAGACAAGGGAAGGGATCACAAACAAAAGAAATGGAGGGAAAAAAACGACTGGATAGAGAGTTCAAAACCATGCTTATAAGGTTTTTCAAGAATATGCTAGAAAAGTTGGATAAATTTAGCGAAACCCAAGAGGAGATGAAAAAGGACATACTATAGACACTGACTGAAATAAAAAATATTATACAGAGTCCTAACAGCAGACTAGAGGATGGCAAGAATCAAGTAAAAAATTTGAAATATAAAGAAGCAGAAAACATTCAACTGGAAAAACAAGAAGAGAAAAGAATCCAAAAATGTGAAGATAATGTAAGGAGCCTCTGGGACAGATTCAAGCGTACCAACATCAGAATTGTGGGGGTGCCAGAAGAAGAGAGAGAACAAGATACTGAAAAACTATTTAAAGAAATAATGACTGAAAACTTCCCACATCTGGTAAAAGAAATAGACTTACAAGTTCAGGAAGCACACAGAACCCCAAATAAAGGAATCCAAAGAGCACTACACCCAGACACATCATAATTAAAATACCAAGAGCAAAAGACAAAGAGAGAATATTAAAAGCAGCAAGAGAAAAACAGTTCATTACCTACAAGGACACACCCATACGACTGTCAGCTGATTTCTCAACAGAAACGATGCAGGCCAGACGGGAGTGGCAAGAAATATTCAACGTGATGAATAGCAAGAACCTACAACCAAGAATAATCTATCCAGCAAAGCTATCATTCAGAATTGAAGGGCAGATAAAGAGCTTCACAGAGAAGAAAAAGCTAAAGGAGTTCATCAACTCCAAACCAGTATTATATGAAATGCTGAAAGGTACTCTTTTAGAAGAGGAAGAAGAAAATGGTAAAAGCCAAAAAATTATGAACAACAAATACATATCAACAAGTGAATCTAAAAATTAAGTGAATTAAAAATTTGATCAACAGAATAAACTGGTGAATATAATAGAATCAGGAGCATTGAAAGGGAGTAGACTGATAATTCTCAGGGGGACAAAAATCATAAAACATCAAATAGACTGTGAAATTACAGCAGAAAGATTAAAGTTAGGTGAGGTAGATAAGTGATCAATCAAAGGACTTGTATGCATGCATATAAGCATAACCAATGATCACAGACACTGGGGGGTTGGGGTATATGCCTGGGAGGGAGGGGGGCAATGGGGAGATATGTATAAAAAATTAATAAAAAGAAAAAAAATTTTTTTCTAAAATTAATAAATAAAATAGAGCATCAAAATATGTGAGACAAAAACTGATAGCACCGAAAAGACAAATAGACAATTCCACTATTATATTTGGTGAATTCAAAACATTTACTCCTCTACCAGTAATTCACAGCTTCAGTAGGAAGAAAATCATAAGGATATAGTTAAACAAAACAGTATCATCAATCAGCTAGATATAATTGGCATCTATTGGCTACTTGACCCAATAAAAGCGAAATACACATTCTTCTAAAACTCACATAAAACATTCATTAAAATAGAATATATTTTGAGCCATGAAACACACCTCTACATGTTTAAAAGAGTAAAAGTTATATAAAATAAGTGGCAGAGCACAATGGAATTAATTATCTATATATGTAAAAGACTAATATGCAAAGTGTCCCCTTGGCCCGGAGTTTGACTGGAAGAACCGGTTTGATTGCTCGCTATGACATGTGCTGACCATCAGGAGGTGGCATGAAATGAAGGAAGGCCTGGCCAGCAGCCAGCAGCCTGGAAAGGAAGGCCCCCAGACCAGCAACCAGCAGCTGGAGAACGGAGGCTCTGGGCAGCCGGAAGGCCCTGATCAACCTAATCTAGGCCAGGCCTAGGGACCCCTATCCATGCATCAATTTCATGCACCAAGCCTCTAGTAAATCAATAACAAAAACAAAGCTGAAAAATTTACAAGTATTTGGAGATTAAACAACACACTTCTAAATAACACATGGTCAAAGAAGTCTCAAGAGAAATTTATAAAATATTTAGACTAAATTAAAATAAAAACAAAATATCAAAATCTGTAAGATGTTCAAAGGAAAATTTATAACATAAAATATATATTAGAAAATGTCTAAAATCAATAAACTTCCATTCTGGAAACTAGAAAAAAAAAGAGCAAATTAAATTCAAAGTCATCAAGAGAAAAGAATAATAAGTATTAGTGCAGAAACCAATACCATTGAAAAAAGGGAAACAATTGAGAAAAATCAAAACCAAAATCTGATTTTTCCCTATATTTTATCATATTTTATTTATTTTTATATTTATTGTTGAGAGTACTACAGATGTCCTGCTGTTTTCCCCCAATTGCCCCTTCTACCTGGTTCCTGCCCCATCCCAGGCCTTTACTGCTCTATTGTCTGTGATCATGGGCAATGTATACATGCATATCAGTTCTTTGGTTAATCTCTTCCCGCCTTCCCTCCTCTTTCCTCTGAGATGCCTCAGTCTGTTCCATACTTCCATGCCTCTGGATCTATTTAGTTTGTCAGTTTATTTTGTTCATTGGATCCACATATAAGTGAGATCATGTGATATTTGTCTTTCTCTTACTGGCTTTTCTGCTTAGCATAATACGTTACAGGTCCCTCCATGCTGTCTCAAAGGGTAAGAGATCTTTTTTATAGCTGCCTAGTATTCCATTGGGTAAATGTACCACAGTTTTTTTTTAATCCACTCACTTACTGGTGGGCACTTGGGCTGTTTCCAGAATGTGGCTATTATAAAAAACTAGAGGCCTGGTGCACAAAATTTGTGCATGGGGGGTATCCTTCAGCCCAGACTGCTCCATCTCCAATCTGGAACCCCTAGAGGGATGTCTGACTGCCCATTCAGGCATGGCTGGTGGGCATGGCTGGTGGGTAGAGCAGAGGTATTCTCAATTTGCATATTACTCTTTTATTAGGTAGGATACTATAATGAACACAGACATGCATATATTCTTTCTGATTGGTGTTTTGGGATTTTTAGGAAAGGTACTCAACAAGTGAATCTAAAATTAAGACCCAACTATATGTGGTCTGCAAAAAACTCAGTTGAAATACAGAGATGCAGACATTCCTAGAAGTGGGATCCCTGTCAAATGGCAGTTCCATTTTTAATTTTTTGAAGAAACTCATACTGTTTTCTTTTTTAAAAAGTATTAAATCTTTATTATTCAGATTATTACATTTGTTTCTCTTTTTTTCCCTCCATAGCTCCCCTCCATCCGGCTCTCACCCTTCCCTCTACCCTTCCCTCCCTCCCATTGACCTCATCCATAGGTGTATGATTTTTGTCCAGTCTCTCCCTGTACACACCTCACTCCTTTCCCCCTGAGAATTATCAGTCCACTCCCTTTCTGTGCTCCTGATTCTATTATATTCACCATTTTATTCTGTTGATCAAATTTTTAATTCACTTAATTTTTAGGTTCACTTGTTGATAGATATGTATTTGTTGTTCATAATTTTTTGGCTTTTACCTTTTTCTTCTTCCTCTTCTAAAAGAGTATCTTTCAGCATTTCATATAATACTGGTTTGGAGTTGATGAACTCCTTTAGCTTTTTCTTATCTGTGAAGCTCTTTATCTGCCCTTCAATTCTGAATGATAGCTTTGCTGGATAGATTATTCTTGGTTGTAAGTTCTTGCTATTCATCACGTTGAATATTTCTTGCCACTCCCGTCTGGCCTGAATCGTTTCTGTTGAGAAATCAGCTGACAGTCGTATGGGTGCTCCCTTGTAGGTAATGAACTGTTTTTCTCTTGCTGCTTTTAATATTCTCTCTTTGTCTTTTGCTCTTGGTATTTTAATTATGATGTGTCTTGGTGTAGTCCTCTTTGGATTCCTTTTATATGGGGTTCTGTGTGCTTCCTGGACTTGTAAGTCTATTTCTTTTACCAGATGTAGGAAGTTTTCAGTCATTATTTCTTTAAATAGGATTTCAGTATCTTGCTCTCTCTCTTTCTCTGGCACCCCCACAATTCTGATGTTGGTGTGCTTGAAGCTGTCCCAGAGGCTCCTTACATTATCTTCACATTTTTGGATTCTTTTCTCTTCTTGCTTTTCCAGTTGAGTGTTTTGATTAACATACTGTTTTTTTAGTGGCTGCACAGTCCACATTCCCAAGAGCAGTGTACTAGGATTTCCTTTACTCTGCATCCTCATAAGCACTTGTTGATTTGTTGATGGTAGCCATTCTGAGGATTAATGGCATTGAGTATTTTTTTTTATATGTCTCTTGGCCATCTGTATGTCCTCTTTGAAAAAGTATCTATTCAAATCCTTTGATCATTTTTTTAATTGGATTGTTTGTCTTCCTTTTGTTGAGTTGTATAAATTATTTGTATATTTTGGAAATTAACCCCTTATCAGATGTTTTACTGAAAAATGTATTCTCACATCCCGTGAGTTCCCTTTGCATTTTGAGGTCGGTTTCTTTTTCTGTGCAGAAACTTTTTAGTTTGATATAGTCCAATTTGTTTATTTTTCCTTTGTTTATCTTGCCCTAAGAGATATAACATCAAAGATTCTGCTGTGTAAGATGTCTGAGATTTTGCTACCTATGTTTTCTTCTAGAATTTTAGGGGAGTTCATGGCTTACATTTAAATCTTTTATTCATTTTTAGTTTATTCTCATGTATGGTGTAAGTTGATGGTCTAGATTTTTGTTTTCTTTTTTTGCATGTACCTATACAATTTTTCCAACACTTTTTATTGAAGAGACAGTCTTTATCCCATTATGTGCTCTTGCCTTTTTTGTTATATATTATTTAGTATAATGGCTTAGGTAAATTTCTGGGTTTTCTGTTCTGTTCCATTGATCTATATGTCTGTTCTTGTGCCAGTACCAGACTGTTTTGAGTACAATGGCTTTGTAGTATAATTTGATACCTACTCTTATGATCTCTCCAACTTTCTTCTTCTTTCTCAAGATTGCCGTGGCTATTTGGAGTCTTTGTTGGTTCCATGTTAATTTTTGGAGTATTCTAGATATGTGACATATCCTGTTTGTATCTTAATAGGCAGGAAACACATGTCTACATGTTTGAGCCATGAAACACATGCATTGAATCTATAGGTTGCTTTGGGTAGTGTGGACATTTTAATGATTTTAATTCTTTCAATCATGAACACAGTATATGCTTCCACTTGTTTGTATCTTCCTCTATTTCTTTCTTCAATGTCCTGTAGTTTTCTGCGTACAGGTCTTTAATCTCTTTGAGTAAGTTTATTCCTGGATATCTTATCTTTTTTGTTGTTGTTGCAATGGTAAATTAAATTGTGTGTTTTTTTTAATTTAATAAATCTTCATTGTTCAGATTGTTACAATTGTTCCTCTTTTTTCCTTCCATAGCTCCCCTCTGCCCGGCTCCCACCCCATCCTCCACCTTTACCTCCCTGCCCCATTGTCCTCATCCATCGGTGTACAATTTTTTGTCCAGTCTCTCCTGCACCCCCTCAGCCCTTATCCTTTGAGAATTGTCAGTCCATTCCCTTTATATGCCCCTGATTCTATTATATTCACCAGTTTATTCTGTTCATCAGATTTTTAATTCACTTGATTTTTAGATTCACTTGTTGATAGATATGTATTTGTTGTTCATAATTTTTACCTTTACCTTTTTCTTCTTCTTCCTCTTCTTAAAGAGTACCTTTCAGCATTTCATATAATACTGGTTTGGTATTGATAAACTCCTTTAGTTTTTTTCTTATCTATGAAGCTCTTTATCTGTCCTTCAATTCTGAATGATAACTTTACTGGGTAGAGTAATCTTGGTTGTAGATTCTTGCTATTTATTACTTTGAATATTTCTTGCCACTCCTGTCTGAAACCAAACATTGTTCTTACTAAATGGATGTAAACAGGAGGCCAGAAGGCTGGTCAACCTTAACTGCTCTGAAAGGTCAGAGCTAATCACTCACTGTTTAGTTGAAACATTGTTGGCTGAAGCAACCTCTACCTGTTTGTTTCATGTTAATTTCTGTTTTGTTATTTCCTGCCTAAAGGCTAGGGGTGTGTCCCAAAGCCTTAATAAAAGGGAGAAAAAGGCCAGAGCAAGTGGCAGTCCTTTCCACTAGAGGAAGGCTCCCTCCTAACCCCCCAATATCGCCAAATTAATGTTTTCTAGTCTCTCATTTCGTTTGCGTGCGGCCTCCTTCAGAACCCGAACCCTGAACCGGGAACCTTGAACCATGCAGGACGTGGAAAGAGGTTCCCACATCTGGTGCCCAACGTGGTGCTGCAGAAATAGGTGCTCTCATCTGGCGCCTGACCATGGGACGTCTGGAGGAGAAGGTATTATTCGCCTAAGAGCGAAGGAAGGAAAATGGTGAGGGGAATTCAACGTATGCAAAGCCCACGGATTAACTACAGAATCGCAATCTGTAAGTAGGGTGGGAACGTCTTTTGCAGCCAAGCTAATGGGGAAGAATTAGGTTATAAATATAAAGTAAACTTTATTATAGACTTTTGGTTTGCATGCTTAAATAATGTGGTTTCTTGTTCAAATTAAAATCTTAGTTTGCATTTGGAATCTGAAATCTGTATTAAGTGAAACTCCACTGCTGAAACTGCCTCTGGTGCGGAGAAACTCAAAAGTGGCAGGAGAGGGCAAGGCTCTCTGCTCTCCTGCAATGAGATTACTGAAGGTTTCATTTACAAATTATAAGAGAACTCGCAGGGAAATGCTAATCTTGGCCAAATTAGGTGCTAGTTATTACTTCGGAAAGTGAAAAAGAAAGAAAAAATTTAAGATCTGTCTTTATCTTTTAAGCATGAAAAGAAATTCAGCCACATCTGTTACTGATGCAATCCAGTATGAAAGTCCACTCTCCCAGTATACTAATCTAAAGTCTCCTTTCTCACCATGAAAAAGTTTTACAAATTTAGAGATGTGTCTGGAATTTCTGTACTCGTGAGGAGAGAAGCCCGGCTTAAAAAGAAATGCGTGCAATTGTTCACCTTTTTGGACATATTAGACAGGGTTTTAAGCTGGAATCTCTCCACAAAAGCTGCAGAAAAAGAAAAATCCAGAACTGGTCTTTATTTTTTAAGAAAAATGGCGTAAAGGAACCAAAAGGAGAAGATTTTGTGTTATTAATCAAGGTTTTCAGCTAAATGCAAATTAAATTGGGAGAAAATAAAATAAAATTTCTCTAATAATTAGGAATTCAAAATACGTTGTTGATTGGTCTAATAAAAAAGGATTAATTCTGTGATTCCCAACTGACAGTTTAAAAATATAATTGATACCTTAAGATAATTATAACAAATATTATAATCTTTAAATCATATATGAATATATATATTTGATGGTTTTTTCCATGTTAAAATTTCAAGGCTTTAACAGAGATGATTCTTGGGCCCAGAGTAATACAAGAAATTTGTTCTCCCTTTTTAAAGGACATCTTCTTAAATTTAACTGATCTAATATATTTGAAATTTCATGGAAAGCTTTATCAAATGAGAAATAATAAGTATATTTTAAATGTTGTAAAGGTTTTAGCCTCTAAGAAGGACACAAGGTAGCACTCTAGGGAGAAGCATAAACACTCAGCCTCTGAGAGACCCAGTCTCTCGTTGTCCTAGATGTCAGAGAGGTAACCATTGGGCAAGACAGTGTAAATCAAAATTTCATAGAAATGGGCAGCCTCTAAATCAAGATACAGGCTATGGTCAAACACCGGGAAATGGCCAAAGGGGTGCCCCCCAGTCCCGTTATTAATAGGGGAAACCTGCCCTGCAAGGCCCACAGTGGATTCCCTCATCCGAGCACACCAGGAATGCTCAGGGCCTACTCAAGAATGCAAATAATCCTTTCCACTAGAGGAAGGCTCCCGCTTGGCCCCCCAATATCGCCAAATTAATGTTTTCTAGTCTCTCATTTCGTTTGCATGCGGCCTCCTTCAAACCCGAACCCTGAACTGGGAACCCTGAACCACGGGGGATGTAGAAAGAGGTTCCCACACACTCCCATCTGGCCTGCACAGTTTCTGTTGAGAAATCAGCTGACAATAGTATGGGTGCTTCTTGTAGGTAATCAACTGTTTTTCTCTTGCTGCTTTTAAAATTCTCTCTTTGTCTTTTGCTGTTGGTATTTTAATTATGATGTGTCTTGATGTGGTCCTTTTGGATTCCTTTTGTTTGGGGTTCTGTGTGCTTCTTTCACTAGGTGGGGGAAGTTTTCAATCATTATTTCTTCAAATAGGTTTTTAGCATCTTGCTCACTCTCTTCTTCTGGCGCCCTCATAATCCTGATGATAGTATGCTTGAAGTTGTCCCAGAGGCTCCTTACACTATCTTCTCATTTTTGGATTCTTTTTGCTTTTCCAGTGGAGTGTTTCTGCTTCTTTGTATTTCAAATCTTTGACTTGATTCTTGCATTCTTCTTGTCTGCTGTTAGGTCTCTGTATAATTTTTTTTTTTAATTTCAGTTAGTGTATGTTTAATTTCTAGTTAGTTCTTTTTCATCTCCTCTTGGGTCTCACTAAATTTATTCATCTTTTCTAGGAAATTCTTTAAAAAACCTTATAACCATGGTTTTGAACTCTATCCAGGCATTTGTTTTCCTCCATTTCTTTCATTTGTGATCTGTTCCTCCACATTTTTGCTGCTTCCCTGAATTAATAGAGTAGCTTTGTGTGCTAGGTGTCCTATATGGCCCAGTAGCTCCGCCTCCCCAATTACCTGAGGTTGACTCTCTTGGTGCATCCCTTTGTGGTCTGTGTGTATGGCCTTGTTGTAGTTAAGTCTTGATTGTTGTTGGTATCACTGGGGGGAAATGACCTCCAAATCAGTTGGTTGTGAGGATCAACTGTGTCTATGCCATGAGAACTTCTGTGCTGCAGTCAGCCTTATGATACAAGATCTGCAAAATTGCAAAAGCCTCTGTGCTCAGTTTGGATGGGGTGGTGTCTCAGGGCTAAGCAGATAACCTTGGCTTCCTGTCAGCCCTGCTCTAAGTGGCCCCTGGGTCTCAGTGTACCTCAGTAATTGCTGCAGCCCTCTCTGCATGTACTCACACTCATTCGCCTCCAAATTTCTGCCTTTTGTGGCTGCCTGAGTTTCCGTGCACTCCAAGGACCCATATGAGTCTAGGTCCCCAAGGTCTCGCCAGAAACTGGGGTTCAGTGCAGTCAGAAGTGGATTTCAGTGCAGTTGGGAGGTTCTGTCTCCCTCTCACTAGAGAAAGCCAGTGGCACAATCAGCAGTCAGTCCTCTCTGTACGCACTGGCACACACTCCTCCAGACCTCTGCCTTTTGCGGTTCCCCTGAATTTCTGTGCATTCCTTTTTTTTTTCCGACAGTCCAGACTCCCCCCTGTATGAGTCTCGTCGGGAACTGGTGTTCAGTGCAGTCAGGAGTTTCTGTCTCCCTCCCACTAGAGGAAGCCAGCTAGGCACTCAGCCGTCCATCCTCTCCACGGGTGTGTCTCCATACCTCAGCTTTTTGCAGCTCCTCTGAGTCTCTGTGAGCCCCTCTCTTTCCTTCTAGTTGTAGAATTTCCACTCAGCCAGCTTCCCTGTGGTTCTGGATGATACCTGTTTTGTCTTTTAGCTGTAGTCTTTGAAATTATTGTGTAAGACAGCAGTTTAGGTATTCATTGATGTCGCCATCTTGGTTTCCCCTCAAAATTGTGTTTTTTTAGTTTCTCTTTCTAAGAATTTATTATTGGCATATAAAATGCCATAAATTTTGTAACCTCCTACATTGCTGAATTCATTTATTAAATCTAATGGTTTTTTGGTCTTAAAGGTTTTCTAGGTATAATATCATATCATCTGGAAATGGCAACCATTTTACTTCTTCTTTTCCAATCTGGGTATCTTTTCTTTCATGTTCTTGTCTGACCACTGTGGTTAGGACTTCCATTACTGATTCAGAGTGGTGAAAGCAGACATCCCTTGATCTTAAGGGGAAACACTTATAGTTTTGCCCATTGAGTATGATGTTGGCTGTAGGTTTGTTATATATGGACTTTATTATTCTGAGATATGATCACTCTATTCCAACTTGGCTGATAATTGTTATAAAAAATGGGTGTTGGGCCTAGCTGGTGCAGCTCAGTGGATTGAGCATTGTCCCATACACCAAGAAGTCACTGGTTCAATTCCCTGTCAGGGCACATGACCTGGCTCTTGGCTCGATCCCTAGTAGGGGACGTGCAGGAGGCAACCGATTGATGTTTCTCATCAGTTTTTCTACCTCTCTCTCTTTCTCCCTTCATCTCTATCTAAAAATCAATAAAAATATATTTTTTTAAAAAGGGTTCTGGAATTTGTTAATTTTTTTTCTGCATCTATTGATATGATTGTGGGCTTTTTATCTTTCATTTTGTTTATCTGATGTATCACATTTATTGATTTGACAATATTGTATTAGCCTCACATTTCTGGAGTAAATCCCATTTGGTCATGATGTATGATCTTTTAAATATATTGCTGGACCTGATTTGCTAATACTTTGTGGGAGATTTTAGCATCTAGTTCATCATGGGCTTATAAGTTTTTTTATTGCAGTGTCTTTATCTGGTTTTAGAATTAGAATAATGCTGACCTCATAAAAAGATTTTGGAAGTCTTTCTTCCTCTTAAATTTTTTGGCCAAGTTTTAGGAGAATCAAAAGCTGTTTGTGTGTGTGTGTGTGTGTGTTTTGTTTGTTTGTTTGTTTTACGATCAATGAAAGGGATAAATCTCTAACAAGTGTAAAGAAGAAAACAAGAGAAAAGACACAAATTACTAATATCATAAATGAAAGAAGTACCATCACTTCTGATCCTGTGGACATCAAAAGGGTAATAAAGAAATACTATAAACACGACTGTGCCCACAACTTTGATAACTTAAATGAGAGAAACTTATTTCTTGAAATACACATTCTATCAAACCTACACAAGGAGAAATAGACAACCTATTAAATAAATTGCATCAATAATAACCTCCCAAACAGAAAGCATCAGGCTCAGATGGATTTGCTGGTGATTTGTACCAAACATTTAAGAAATAAATAATTCCAATTCTTTACCACCTGTTCCAGAAAATAGAAGCAAAGAGAACAGTTCATAATTCATTTTCTGGGACCTGCATGACCCTAAATAAAAAACTAGATAACAACATTAACAGACAGGAAAATTACAAGCCAATTATTTCTCACAAACATTGATGTAAAAATCTTCATTAAAATATTTACAAATCAAACTCAACAAGATATAAAAAGAATTATACACCATGACTAAGTGTGATTTATTCCAGGAATGAAAGATTGGTTCAACATTTGAAATAAGTAGAAGCCTGGCCAGTGTGCTCAATGGTTAGAGAGTGCCAACCTGTGCACTGGAGGGTTGAGGGTTTGATTCCTGGTCAAAGGCATGAACCTCAGTTGCAGGTTTGATTCCTAGCCCCAGTTGGGACTCATGTGGGAGGCAACCATTCAATGTGTCTCTCTCACATCGAAGCTTCTCTCTCTCTCTCTCTCTCTCTCTCTCTCTCTCTCCCTCTCTCTCTCTCTCTCTTCATCTCTCCTCCCTCAATTCCTTTACACTCTCTAAAATAAGTAATGGAAAAAGATATCCTGGGGTGAGAATTAACAACAACAAACATAAAGAAGTTAGTTTTTAAAAAGAGAAATGGGCAGAAGATCTGAACAGACAACTTGCCAAGGAAGACATACAGATGGCAAGTAAGTATATGAAAAGATGGTCAAAATCATACATAATTACTGAATTGCACATTAGAAAATGAGATTTCACTGCACACCTATTAGAATGGCTAACACACAAAATACTGACAATACTAAATGCTGATGAAAATATAGAGGAACAAGAACTTTCATTCATTGCAGTTGGGAATGCAAAATAGTATAACCACTTTGTTAAGACAATTTGATAGTTGCTTAGAAAGATAACATTTTCTTACCATATGATCCATCAATTGTATTCCTTTGCAATTTTCTCTCAGTTTTATAGAGATATTATTGACATACTAAAGGCCTGGTGCATGAAATTTGTGCATAGGTGGGGTCCCTAGGCCTGGCCAGCAATCAGAGCTGATTAGGGCCTTCCTCCTGCTGACTGGGGCCATCCTTCATTCCGTACTGACCCTTGGTAATCAGTGCATATCATAGCAAGTGATGAACTCTTGTGGGGACAATTTGCATATTAGGCTTTTATAGATATAGATAGCTAACATATATAAGTTTAAGGTGTACAATGTGATGATTTGATACATGTATACATTGCAAAGTGATCACCACAATAAGATTAACACCTCTATTATTTCCCATAATTACCTTGGTAATAATATTTAAGATCTACTTTCTTAGCAACTTTGAAGTATATAATGTAGAATTGTTAATTATAGTCACCAAGCTGAACATTAGGTCCCAAGAACTTAATTATCTTCTAACTGGAAGTTTGTACCCTTGAGCAATATCTCCCCATCTATCCCACTCTTTAGGCCCATTTTATCTGACTTACTTCACTTAGTATAATGCACTCAAAGTCCACCCATGTTATTTCAAAAGACAGAATTTCTTTCTTTTATGGCTAAATTATAGTATATCTCATTCCTTTATTCACTTATCTGTTGATAGGCATGTAAATTGTTTGTTAGTCTTAGCTACTGTAAGCAATGTTGCAATAAACATGAGGATGCAGACATCTCTTCAAAAATAGTATTTTCATTTCCTTCAAATATAAACCCAGAAGTTGAATTGCTAGATCATATGGTAGTTCTATTTTTAAAAATTTTGAGGAAAGTCCATACTTTTTTCATGGTGACTGTACCAGTTCACATGCCCACCAACATTAATTTCTCCATAATCTCACCAACACTTTTCTCTTGTCTTTTTTTATAAACTCTTGTCTTGCCATTCTAACAGATGTGAGGTGATTTCTCATTGTGGTTTTCATTTGCATCTCTCTGACTATTAGGGATGTTGAACACCTTTTCATGTACCTGGTTGATCATTTTTATGTCTTCTTTAGGAAAATATCTATTAAGTCCTTTGTTCATTTTTAAAATCA
Source organism: Lasiurus cinereus (assembly GCA_011751065.1). Lineage (NCBI taxonomy): Eukaryota > Metazoa > Chordata > Mammalia > Chiroptera > Vespertilionidae > Lasiurus > Lasiurus cinereus. The sequence goes on along the minus strand of JAAGEH010000034.1, from coordinate 3,484,358 downwards.
GATTGGTGTTACTGTGTTTTTGCTATTAAGTTATATGAGTTTCTTATATATTTTGAATATTAACCCCTTACCAAATGGATGGCTTTCAAATATTTTCTCCCATTCTGTAAGTTGCTTTTTGTTTTGATGATTGTTTGTTTTGTGGTGCAGAAGATTTTTAGCTTGATGTAGCACTACTTGTTTATTTTTGCTTTTGTTGCTTCCACTTTCAGTGTTATGTAAATTATTTGCAAAGACCAATGTCAAGGAGCATTTTCCCTGTATATTTTCCTATTTGCTTTATAATTTTGAATCTTACATGTGGTCTTTTATTTATTTCAAATTAATTTTGGTGAGTGGTGCAACCTAGGGTTTCAATTTGATTCTTGTGCCTATGGTTACCCACTTTACCCATCACCACTTATTGAAGAGACACTCCTTTCCCCATTGAGTCTTCTTGGCTCTTCTGGCATATATTAGTTGACTGTTTATGCATTGGGCTTATTTTGGAGCCTTCAATTCTGTTCCATTGGTAAATGTGTTTATGTATACCAATAGCATACTGTTTTGATTGCTATAGCTTTGTACTAAAGTTTAAAATCAGAAAATGTGATGCCTCAAACTTTGTTCTTTTTTTGGATTATTCTGGCTATTTTGAGATTTTTATTGTGTCACACAAATGTTAAGATTTCCCTCTATCTATTCCAAATATCATTGGAATTTTGATAGGGATAGATGGCTTCGAGTAGTATGGATATTTTAACAATATTAATTTTGATCCATGAGCACAGAATATCTTTACATTTATTTGTGTCTTCTTCAGTTTCCTTTATGTTTTATAATTTTTAATGTATAGATAATTAATCTTGTTGGTTAAATTTGTTTCTAAGTATTTTTTATGCTATTGTAAATAGAATTGTTTTCTTTATCTTTTGTTCATATAGTTCATTGTTAGTGTATAGAAAAACAACTAATATTTGGATGTTGATTTTTAAAAAATACTATGTTAACATTTATTGCTTAGTTACTAAATATATTTTATGAAAGTTAGCATTTAGGTTGGCAAAAATTTTTTCCCTTTATTATTATTGTTGACACTATTACAGATGCAGCCATTTTCCCCAGCACTTTGCCTACCTCCACCCAGCCTCCACCCCTTCCCTCTGACCATCTCTACACTGTTGTCGGTGTTCATGGTTAATCCCTTCACCTTTCATCCAGTAGTCTCTCACTCACCCTTCTGACAGCTGTCAGTCTGTTACAAGCTTCCATGCCTCTGGTTCAATTTTGTCCATTAGCTTATATTGTTCATTAGATTCCACATATAAGTATGTGTCTTTCTCTGACTAGATAATTTCACTTAGCATAATAATCTCCAGGTCTATCCATGATGTTGCAAAAGATAAGAGTTTCTTCTTTTTTTACTGCCACATAGCAGTTCACTGTGAATGTACTACCTCAGCTTTTTTATCTACTCATCCACTTATGGTACTTAGTCTGTTTCCAGATCTTGGCTATTGTAAATAATGCTGCTATAAGTATAGGAGTGTATATATTCTTTCGAATTGGTGTTTCAATATTCTTAGGCTATAGTCCCAGAATTAGGATCGCTGAATCAAATGGCAGTTCCAGTTTTAATTTTTTGAAGTAACTCCATATTGCTTTCTACAGTGGCTGCTCCAGTCTGCATTCCCACCAACAGTGTACAAGGGTTCCCTTTCTCCACATCCTCACCAGCACTTGTTGTTTGTTGATTATTGATGGAAGCTATTCTGGCTGGTGTAAAGTGAAATGTCTTTGCGGTTTTTATTTGCATCTTCTGATGATTAGTGATGTTGAGCATTTTTTCACTAGTCTCTGTATATCTTTGTAGAAGTGTCTATTTAGGTCCTTTGACCTTTTTTTAAATTGGATTGTTTGTCTTCCTTTTGTTGAGTTGTGTAAATTTTTTATGTATTTTGGAAATTATATTAATAAATTATTAGATTTATCATTACCAAGTATGTCCTACCTTTCATTTTGTTGATGGTTTCTTTTGTTGTGCCGAAGTTTTTTACTTTGATGTAGTCCTATTTGGTTACTTTTTCCTTTGTTCCCCTTGCCCTAGGAGATATATTGGCAAAAATATTGGTATAAGACATGTCTAAGATTTTACTACCTATGTTTTCTTCTAGGATTTTTGTGGTGTTGTCACTTAACCATTTAAGCCCTTTGTCCACTTTGAGTTTACTCTTGTGTATAGTGTCAGTTGGTGATCTTATATATAGTGTAAGTTTTTGCATGTATCCATCCAATTTTCTCAATACTGTTTATTGAAAAGACTGTCTTAATCCATAGCATGCTCTTGCCTCCTTTGTCAAATATTAATTGAGCATAATGGCTTAGGTCAATTTCTGGGTTCTCTATTCTGTTCCTTTGATCTCTATGCCTCTCCTTATGACAGTAGAGGCTGTTTTGATTACAATGGCCTTGTAGTAGATTTTGATAACTTTGTTCTTGTTTTTCAAGATTTCTGAGGCTGTTTGAAGTCCTTTTTGGTTCCCCGTAAATTTTTAGAATATTTGTTCAAGATCTGTGAAATATGCCAATGGTATTTTGTTAGGAATTATGTTGAATCTATAGATTGCTTTGGGTAGCATGGCCATTTTAATGATGTTAATTCTACCAATCCATGAATATGGTACATGCTTCTACCTATTTGTATCTTCCTCAGTTTTTTTTCTTCATACCTTATAATTTTCTGAGTATAGGTCTTTTACCTTCTGCGCTAAATTTATTCCTAGGTACCTTATTTTTTGGTGTTATAATAGTGAATAGGATTGTTTTTCTTGTTTCTCTTTCTGGTAGTTTATTATTGGTGTATAAAAATATCACCAATTTCTAGATGCTAATTTTTTATCCTGCTACTTTGCCAAATTCATTTATTAGATCTAGAAGATTTTTGGTGGAGTCTTTAGGTTTTTTTTCTGCAAACAATAGTATGTCATCTGTGAATAGTAACAGTTTTACTTTCTTCTTTCCAATTTAGATGCCTATTATTACTTCTTGTCTGATCATTGTGGCTAGAACTTCCAGTACTACTGGTATGTTAAATAAGTATGGTGAAAGTAGACATCCCTATCTTGCTCTTGTTCTTACGGGCAATAGTTTTAGTATTTGCTCATTGAGTATGACATTGGCTATAGGTTTGTCCTATATGGCCTTTATTATGTTGAGGTATGATCCCTCTATTCCCACTTTGCTGAGAGTTTTATATATATAAAATGGGTGTTGGATTTTGTTGAATGCTTTTTCTGCATCTATTGATATGACTATATGATTTTTATCTTTCATTATATTTATATGATGTATCACATTTATTGACTTGCTAATATTGTACCAACCTTGCATTCACAAAATAAATCCCATTTGATCATGGTGTATGATTTTTTTACTAGTAAATGGATTGCTGGATCCAATTTGCTAGTATTTTGTTGAGGATTTTAGCATCTATGTTCAGAGATACTGGTCTATAATTTTCTTTCTTTGTACTATCTTTATTTGATTTTGGAATTAAGAAAATGCTGACCTTGTTAAAAGAGTTTGGAAGTTTTCCCTTCTCATGTTTTTTTGTTTGTTTGTTTGTTTGTTTGTTTTTATAGTTTGAGGAGGAGTGGTATCAGTTCTTCTTTGATTGGTAAAATTCTCCTGTGGAGCCATCCAGTTTGGGACATTTGTTTGCTGGGAGGTTTTTAAAAATTATTATTATTACTGCTTCAATTTCCTTAGTTGTAATCAGTCTATTTAGGTTTTCTGATTCTTCCTGAATTTTGGAAGATTGTTTATTTCTAGGAATTTTTTCATTCATCCTGGTTGTCCAATTTGTTTGCATATCTTTGTTCATGCTATTTTCTTACAATTATTTGTATTTCTGTGATGTCAGTTGTTATCTCTTCTTTCATTTTCTATTTTATTTATTTGGGTTCTCTCTTTTTCTTTCTTGATGAGTTTAATTTAAGATTCATCAATTTTGTTAATCTTTACAGAAAACCAACTCTTGGTTTCACCTATCTTCTGTCCTTTTATTATTTATTTATTTATTTTATTTTTTAGTCTCTGTCATTTTTTTCTACTCTGATCTTTATTATTTCCTTCCTCCTACTTACTTTGGGCTATTTGTTGTTCTTTCTTCCAGTTCTTTTAGGTGTAGAATTAGATTGCTTATGTGAGATTTTTTTCTTCTTTTTAAGGTAGGCCTGTAATGCTATTAAATGCCTTTCAGGACTGCTTTGCTGTGTCCCATAGATATGAGATTGTGGTGTCTTCATTTTCATTTGTTTCCAGGTAATTTTTTATTTCTTCCTCGATCTCATTGGTAACCCATTCATTGATTAATAACATGCTATTTAGCCTCCATGTGTTTGAATATTTTTGAGGTTTTTCTTTTATGGTAATTGATTTCTTCTTTAATGCTATTGTGATCTGAGAAGATTCTTGATATGATTTCAATCTTCTTGAATTTGTTAAGATTTTGTTGTGTCCTAACATGTGTTCTTACTTTGATAATGTTCCATGTGCACTTGAGAAGAATGTATATTGTGCTCCTTTGAGATGAATGTTCTTCAAATATTAATTAAATCATTTTATCTGATGTGTCATTTAAGGTTGCTATTTGTTTGTTGATTTTTTAAAAAATAAATATTTATTGTTCAGATTATTACAATTGTTCCTCGTTCCACCCCCCCCATAGCTCCCCTCCACCCAGTTCCACTCCATCCCATGCCCTTACCCCCCACTGTCTTCATCCATAGTTGTATGATTTTTGTCCAATCTCTTTCTTCACCCCCCAACACCTCTTTCCCCCCAAGGATTATCAGTCCACTCCCTTTCTATGTCCCTGATTCAATTATATTCACCAGTTTATTCTGTTCATCAGATTTTTTATCCATTTGATTTTTAGATTCACTTGTTGATAGATATGTATTTGCTGTTCATCATTTTTATCTTTACCTTTTTCTTCTTTTTCCTTTTCTTAAAGAATACCTTTCAGCATTTCATATAATAATTCTGGTTTGGTGGTGATGAACTCCTTTAGCTTTTTCTTATCTGTGAAGCTCTTTATCTTACTTTCAGTTCTAAATGATAGCTTTGCTGGGTAGAGTAATCTTGGTTGTAGGTTCTTGCCATTCATCACTTTCAATATTTCTTGCCACTCTCATCTGGCCCGCATAGTTTTTGTTGAGAAATCAGCTGACAGTTGTATGGGTGCTCCCTTATAGGTAACTAACTGTTTTACTCTTGCTGCTTTTAAAATTCTTTCTTTGTCTTTTGCTCTTGGCATTTTAATTATGATGTGTCTTGGTGTGGTCCTCTTTGGATTCCTTTTGTTTGGGGTTCTGGACGTTTCCTGGACTTGTAAGTCTATTTCTTTCACCAGGTGGGGGAAGTTTTTGGTCATTTTTACTTCAAAAGGTTTTCAATATCTTGCTCTCTCTCTTCTTCTGGCACCCCCATAATTCTGATGTTGGTGTGCTTGAAATTGTCCCAGAGGCTCCTTACACTATCTTCAGATTTTTGGATTATTTTTCTTTTTGCTTTTCCAGTTGAATGTTTTTTGCTTCTTTGTATTTCAAATTTTTGACTTGATTCTTACAATCCTCTAGTCTGCGGTTGGATCTCTGTATATTATTTTTTATTTCAGTCAGTGTATGCTTACTTTCTAGTTGGTCCTTTTTCATATCCTTGAAGGTCTCACTAAATTTATCAGCAGTTTCTAGAAATTTCTTGAAAAACCTTATAACCATGGTTTTGAACTCTATATCCAGTAATTTGCTTTCCTCCATTTCTTTCATTTGTAACCTGTTTCTTTGTTTCCACATTTTGGCTGCTTCCCTGTGTTGATAGAGTGGCTTTGTGTGATAGATGTCTAATAGGGCCCAGTGGCTCAGTCACCCAGTTACATGAAGTGGACACTATTGGTGCACCCCTTTGTGGACTGTGTGCTCAGTCTTGTTGTAGTTAAGCCTTGATTGTTGTTGGTATTACTGGGAGGAATTGACCTCCAGGCCATCTGGCTGGTAGCATCAGGTATGTCTATGATGGGAGAATTACTGTGGTGGAGACACCCTTATGAGGCAAGATTTGTTTCAGTGGGGCTTTGGTGCTTACTGAGTCTGTCTCCTGAGTGTGTTCTTTATGGATCTGAAGAGTTGTAATCTGGATGGTCCCACCCTGATCACTGGGTACACTGGGTCTTGGATATCCAAGGAGGTGCTAATTTAGCCTCTGCCTGAGGCCATCCAATAGGAGCTACAGAGAAATCTGCAGATTCCTCTTCTTTGTTTGGGGTTTCGAGGTGTCCAGAAGAGGCCCGGCTGTGAGGCAATGCAAGCTGTTGTGAGGCCTTGGTCCTTCTTTTGGATGTTCTGGGTATCTCTGATCCAGCTATAGTTTGTTAGGTAATTTTATATTGCAAAAGACCAGATCATTCATATGCAAAAGCCTCTGTGCAAACTTAGATGCAGTGGGGTCTCAGGGTAGGGCAAACAGCAATGCTTTCCCTCGGCCCTGCCCTAAGAGGCCCTGGGTCTCAGTGTCCCTTGGTAATCTCAGCAGGCACCTCTGAGAGAAAGCCACCCTCAAGCTCCACCCAATGCCAGACAGTTCAGTTTCTCCCCATATGAGTCTGGGTCCCCAGAGTCTCACCTGGAACTGGAGTTCAGAGCAATCAGGAACTTGTGTCTCACTCCCGATTGAGAAAGACAACCATGTATTCAGTTGCCAGCCTTTTCTGCACACTTGCCTTCATACCTCTGCCTTCACTTTTGCAGCTCCTCTGAGTCTCAGTGTGCTTTTCTCTTTCCTTCTAGTCACAGAATTTCCATTCAGCCCACCTTCCTGTCATTCTGCATGATGTCTGTTTTGTCTTTTAGTTGTAGTTTTGAAATGGTTTTGTGAGGCAGCAAGTTCATGTGTTTACCTATGCCACCATCTTGGTTTCTCCTGTTTGTTGATTTTTATCTGAAAGATTTATCCAGTGATTATGGTGGGGTGTTAAAATCCCCTACCATGAATGTATTGTGATTGCTCTCTCCTTTAAAATCCACCAAGATGTTCTTTATATATTTGTGTTCATATATTTTGGTGCATAGATGTTACAAGGATTCTATGCTCTTGTTGGATCAATCACTTTAGTGTCATGTAGGGACCTTATTTATCTCTTCTTATGGCCTTTGTTTTGAAGTCAATTTCGTCCGAAGTAAGTATTGCTACCCCAACTTACTTTTTGTTTCCATTTGCATGTATGTTGATTTTTATATCCTGCAGCTTTGCCAAGTTTATTTATTAGTTGTAATAGTTTTTGGTGGACTCTTCAGGGTTTTCCACATATAAAAAATCTGCAAATAGAAACAGTTTTACTTCTTCCTTTTCAATTTGGATGCCTTTTTTTTTAACCTAATTTCTCTGAATAAACTTCCAGTACTATGTCAAATAAGAGTGGTGTCTTGTTCCTGATCATAGCAGCAAAACTTTCATTCATTCACTATTGAGTATGTTTACTGTGGGTTTATCAGACATGGTCTTTATTGTGTTAAGGTATATTTCTTCTACACCCAACTTGTTGAGAGTTTTTGTCATAAAATGCTGGTAAATTTTGTCAAATGCTTTTTCTGCATCTATTCAGATGACCATATCATTTTGACCTTTCATTCTATTAATATGGTGTATATTTATTCTTGCAACCTGGGGGCAAATCCCACTTGAAAATGGTATGCAATTATTTTACTGTACTGTTGAATTTTGTTTCCTGGTATTTTATTGGGAATATTTGCATCAATGTTCATCAGGGATATTTGTCTGTAGTTTTCTTTGCTTGTAGTGTCCTTAGCTGGCTTTGGCATCAGGATAATGTTGGTCTCATAAAATGAGTTTGGGAGTGTTCTCTCCTTTTTAGGTTTTTTTTTTTTGGAAAAGTTTGAGAATGATTAGTATTACTTCTAATATTTGATAGAGTTCACCAGGAAACCATTTTGTTCTAGACTTTTCCATGTTGAGATGTTTGTGTGTGTGTGTGTATTTTTTTTAATTTAAATTCTTTATTGTTTAAAATATTACATGTTTCCTTTTTTCCACATCAACCTCTTCCTGGCCACTCCCATCCCCCAGCAAATGCCCCCTTACTCCCCTACTGTCTGTGTCCATTGGTTATTCTTAGATGCATGCGTACAAGTCTTTTAGTTGATCTCTTACCCTCCCCTCACTATCCCCTGCCTTCTTTCTGAGGTTTGACAGTCTGTTTGATGCTTCTATATCTCTGGATCTATTTTTGTTCATTAGTTTATGTTGTTCATTATATACCACAAATGAGTGAGATCATGTGATATTTATCTTTCTTCAACTGGCTTATCACATGATCTCACTCACAAATAAAAATGAGTGAGATCATGTGATATTTATCTTTCTTCAACTGGCTTATTTTACTTGCATAATGCTTTGCAGGTCCATCCATGCTGTTGCAAATGGTAAGAGAGAAGTTTTTGATAACTGTTAAAATCACCTCACATGTTATTGGTCTGTTCAAATTTTCTAACTCTTCATAATTCAGTTGTGTGAGGTTGCATGTTTCTAGGAATTTATCTGTCTTTTTAAGTTATCCAATTTATTGAACTATAATTGTTCATAGTAGTCTTTTATGGCCCTTGTATTTCTGTTGTATCAGTTTTAATTCTTCCTCTTTCATTTCTGATTTTATCTGTTTGAGTCTTCTCTTTTTATTTTTTCTCAGTCTAGCTAAGAGTTTGTCAATTTTTACTTATTTTACTTATTTTTGCTCTGATCATTGTTATTGCCTTTCTTTGGCTAACTTTGGTCTCAGTTTGGTCTTCTTTTCTTAATTCCTTGAAGTGCAAAGTTAGGTTGTATATTATGATCTTTCTTTTTTCTTAACAGGTGGTTTGCCACTATTAACTTGACTTTTAAAACTGCTTTTGCTTCATCCCACAAGTTTTGACAAGTTGTGTATTAATTTGTGATTATTTTAAGATATTTGTTACTTCCCTCTTGATTTCTTCTGTGACCCTGTGGCTGCTCAAAAGTGTATTGTTTAGTTTCCACACATTTTAAAAATATTTTTTAAATATTTGTATTGATTTCAGAGAGGGAGAGATAGAAACATCAATGATGAGAGAAAATCATTGATTGGCTGCCTCCTGAACAACCCACACTAGGGATTGAGCCCACAACCCAGGCATATGCCCTGATTGGGAATTGAACCATGACTTCCTGGTTTATAGGCAATGCTCAACCACTGAGCAACACTAGCCAGGCTCCACAAATTTTTTAACTTTCTAGTTTTCTACCATTGTGGTCAGAAAAGATACTTGGTTTAATTTCAGACTTCTTACATTTACTAAGGTTTGCTTTGTGCTTAACATATAATATATACTGGAGAATGTTTAGTGCATGCTTGAGAAGAATGCTTTTGGATGGAATATTCTGTATATGTGTTAGGCCCATTTGGTCTAAGGTATAGTTCAAGTCCAATGTTTTCTTATTGATTTTTTCATCTGAATGATCTGTTAACTGCTGAAAGTGGGATATTGAAGTCCTTTTTGTCTGTTTCTTTTTTCAGATGTTAATATTTGCTTAATATGTTTAGGTGCCCTGATGTTGAGTGCATATATATTTATAATTGTTATATCCTCTTGGTGAATTGACCCCTTTATCCTATATAATAGAAGGCTAATATGCAAATTGACCAAATAGTGGAACGATGGGTCACAATGATGCGCACTGACCACCAGGGGCAGATGCTCAATGCAGGAGCTGCCCCCTGGTGGTCAGTGTGCTCCCAACAGGGGGAGCACTGCTCAGCCAGAAGCCCTGAGCTGGGCTCACAGTTGGCAAGTGCAGCTGTGGTAGCGGGAGCCTCTCCCTCCTCGGTGGCAGTGCTAAGGATGTCCGGGGGATGACAGTTGGATATCCCCTGAGGGCTTCTGGACTGCAAGAAGGGGCAATCGGGGCTGAGGGACTTCCCTACCCCTGAGTGCACGAATTTCATCCACTGTGCCTCTAGTCATTATATAATGATCTTTTCTGTCTCTTGTTAGAGTGTTTGACTTAAATTATTTAATCTGATATAAATTTAGCAATTCTGTTTCCTGTTGTTTTCTGTTTATGTAGAATATCTGTTTTCATTCCTTCTATTTGAGCCTCTGAATGACCTTAAATCTGCAGTTAATCTCTTTAGGCAGCATATAGTTGCTTTTTGTTTTCTAATCCATTCACACACTTTCTTTCTTTTGACTAGAAAAGTTAATAAAATTACACTCAAAGTAATTATTGATAGGTGAAGACTTGCTAATTCTGTTTTATTAATTGTTTATGGCTGTTTTCAAGTTCTTTTGTTTCTTTATTCCTCTTTTGCTGACATTGTTTGTGGGTTGATATTTTTTGTTATTGGTATGCTTTTAAAATATTTATCTGTTTTTTTTTGTGTATTTACTGTAGGTTTTTCATTTGTGGTTCCCATGAGATTTACCTAAAACATCTTATAGATATAACAGTCTATTGTATGCTAATGACAACTTAATTTTAATTGCATATAAAAACTCTACCCTTACTTACCCCCATAATTTTTATTTTTGATGTCAGTTTACCTTTTTATATTGTGTATCCATTAATAAATTATTATAGTTATTTTAATATTTTTGTCCTGTAAACCTTTACACTAGAGTTAAGTGATTAATATACCACTACATTACAGTGTCAGAATATTCTAAATTTGACTATGTACCTTTACCAGAATGTTTTATATTTTCAGATGTTTTTTGTTACTCATTAACATTCTTTCATTTCAGCTTAAAGATCTCCTTCCAGCATTTCTTGAAGGTAGACCTAGCGGTAATGAACTCTTTCAGTTTTTGTCTATTAGAAAAGACAACTTTTTCATTTCTGAAAGACCACTTTTCAGGATAAAGTATTCTTTGCTGGCAGAGTCTCTCTTCCTCCTCCCCCAGTACTTTGATTATATACAGTAAACTCACTCTTTCTTGGCCTGCAAAGTTTCTGTTAAGAAAGTCGCTAGTATTTATAGGAGTATTTTCTTGTATGTGAGAATTTTTTCTCTTGCTTTTAAAATTTTCTCTTTGCCTTTGATTTTAGACAGTTTTATTTTAATGTGTCTTGGGAAAAAGTTTTTTGGATTGAAATTTTGGGATTATATATTTATTAGTTTCATGAACTTGGATAGCTAAATCTTTTTCAGATTTGGTAATTTCTAAGTCATGATTTTTAAAATAAGCTTTCTGGTACTTTCTCCATTCTTTTCCTTCTGGGACTCCAATAATACATAGATGTTTCTTTAATGAAATCACATAATTCACATAAATTTTCTTCTTTTTTCTCCTCTAACTGGATGATTTCAAATGACTTGTCTTCTAGTTCACTAAATATTTCTTATTCTTGGTTGATTCTGTTAATGAAGTTCTCTTTTGAGTTATTTTATTCAGTAATTATACTCTTTAACTGTAGAAGTTCTGCTTGTTTATTGGAATGATTTTTATTTCCTTACTAGAGGCCCCTTGAATCTGGCCTAAATGGGCAGTTGGACATCCCTCTTACAATCCTGGACTGCTGGCTCCCAACTGCTCACCTGTCTGCCTTCCTGATTGCCTCTAACTGCTTCTGCCTTCCAGCCTGATCACCCCCTAACCACTCCTCTGTCAGCCTGATTGATGCCTACCTGCTCCCCTGCCAGCTTGTTTGCCCCTAATTGCCCTCTCCTGTGGGCCTGGTCACTCCTAACTGCCCTCCCCTGCATGCTTGATCACCCCCAAATGCCCTCCCTTGCAGCCTGGTCCCTCCCAACTGCCCTCCCCTGCTGGCCATCTTGTGGTGGCCACTTGTGTACACATGGGGGCAGGATCTTTTGACCACATGGGGGCAGTCATCTTATGTGTTGGAGTGATGGTCAATCTGCATATTATTCTTTTATTAGATGGGATAGAGGCCTGCTGCCAGCTGGGTTGCCCTGAAGGGTGTCCTAGATCAGGGTGGGTGTTCCCTTGGGGTGTGGGGTGGCCTGGGGATGGAGCCTGTGGTGGTTTTCAGGCTAGCCACACCCCCCAGCAACCTAAGCAGAGGCCCTAGTATCTGGAATTTATTTATCTTCTACAATTGAAACTTTGTAGCCTGGAGCGGAGCCAAGCCTTCTGCTACATAGCCATTGAAACTTTTTTGTCTTAAGCAGAGGCCTGGGCGCTTGGCTTCCTCAATTGCCAGGGGCAACCCAAGCCTCCCTCCTTGCTCTCTCTGTCGCCATAGCCATCTTGGTTGGGTTAATTTGCATACTTGCTCTGATTGGCTGGGGAGTGTGGCTAGGGGCATGACTTATGGGTATAGTGGAGGTATGGTCAATTTGCATATTACTCTTTTATTACATAGGATTAATATCATGTTGTTTATGAATTGTTTTCCTAATTCCACTTATTGTCTATCTTGTAGTGTACTAGATTTTTTAAAAAAATTCTTTATTAGACAGTTTCTAGAACTCCATTTCTTTAGGCTTAGTCATTAAAATTTTATTAGTTTCATTTAATGGCATTGTTTTTTCTTGATTATTTAGGATTGTTCATGGGTGTGTGAAAGTTTGAGGGTATAGGCATCACTTCCAGTCTTTTCAGGCTGGTTTTATCAGGCAAAGTCTTTTAACAGTAAGCCTGTAAAGAGATTTTGGGTGGGCCATATGATGATTTCCATGGGTAGCTTGCTTCTGGAGTTCTTGGATGGTCTGATGCTGGCATAAGCTGAAAGCCTGGACATTGGTAGTCAGGCTGGAATTGGGCCCCCTGAGACCTTGAGTCCTCAGATGCCCTCTTGGATCTTGTGTTTGTGAGCATTGATAGGTAGCCTGAGGCCACAAAAGGCTCTAAGGGACAAGAAGTTCAGCCATTGCTGAGATGTGCTAGAAGCATGGGTTTGTGGGAGCTTGCTAGGAGGCTAGTGCTGTGGGAAGTGGCCAACACTAGCATGGGCCAGGAACCTGGACCCCCAGGAATTGACTGTTTCAACATAAAAAAACCTTTCAATGTTCTCTAGCATGACAATAGAACTAAGGGGGAAAAAACCCACATGATAATCTTGCATCCAAAGACATTTTCAAGAAAATATAATGGTAACCTACAGAATCAAAACAAAATTGCAAATCATATATATGACAGAAGGATTATGTTGAGATTATATAAAGAATTCTTGCCTTAGCTGGTTTGGCTCAGTGGATAGAGCATTGGCCTGTGGACTGAAGGGTCCTGAGTTCGATTCCAGTCAAGGGCACATGCCCAGGTTGTGGGCTCAGTCCTTAGTGGGGGGTGTGCAGGAGACAGCCAGTCAATGATTCTCTCTCAACATTGATGTTTTTATTTCTCTCTCCCTCTCCCTTCCGCTCTGAAATCAATAAAAATATATATTTTTTAAAAAGAATTCTTACAACTCAACAACAAAAGGATCAAAAAATGTAATGGTCAAAGGTCTTAAATAGATATTTCTCCAAAGAAGATATATTAATAGCCAACAAACACATAAAAACAAAATTCATCATTAGTCATTAGGGTCATTGGGGAAATGCAAGTTAAAATCAAAATGAGATACCACTCAACAATGACTAAAAACAAACTATTTTAGAATTTGACAAAATCAGGTGCTGCTGAGAATACCAATCATCTGGAACTCTTATACTGGTAGGAATAAAAACCTGTAAAGACTCTCTGGAAACAATTTTCTTATTTGTTATAAATTTAAACATGTATGTAGTATGACCCAATTATTCCATTTCTATGTATGTATCTAAGAGAAATTCAAATACGTATATATTTATACAAGGACTTTTACTTTAATGTTTATATTACCTTTATTTATTCTACACACAAATTAGAAACAATCCAAATGTTCATCAACTGATGAAAGGATAAGCAATATTGTGGTACATCCATACAATAGAACAGCAACCAAAAAAAATGGACTAGACATGCAACAACACAGATGAATCTCAGAAGCATTTTGCTGAGTGAAAGAAGCCAGACTCAGAAGGTTGCATATGACTCTATTTATATGAGATGTTGGAAAAGGCAAAGCTATAGTAACAGAAAACAGAGGTTGCCAGGAAATAAGAGTGGATTGACTGAAAATGGGCATCAGGGGATATTTTGGGCTGATAAAAATGTTCTGTATTATGATTATGATGATGGTTACATGATTGAGTTTATTTGTCTAAACTCATCAAACTGTACATTTAAAATGGCTACATTTTATTGATGTAAGTTATATCTTAATAAAGCTTATTTTAAAAATCATATACAGAATCCATCCCCTTATTGCTATCCCACACTGCCACCCTGGGGACCTGTCTGGACAATTGAATTTGCCACCTCAATGGAGTCCCCTGCTAGGAAGAATCCAGAGAGTTCTTCCATAATCCAAAGTAGCCAGATGGATCTTCATAAACACAAATCAAATCTCATAATTTCTTCATTTAAATCCCCACAGCAGCTTCTTGTTTCACTTAGAAGATAACCCTCACTCTTCTGTAGCCTTTATAGTCCCTGATGACCTCTGACCTCTGATCTCTACTCCCTTCCTTCTCCTGCTCACTGCTGTTAATAAGTAAAATTTAAACGAGTAAATCTGAAGGCTGAAGTTGCTCTATTAAATGATTCCTGAATTGGACAGCTAGAAAAGAAATACTCCCAGAGGTTATACAAGATGGAAGGGTGAGAGGGGAAGTCTTAAACAAGAGAAAAATAAAAGTTCTTTGGCAAAAAGGTAAAACTCAGGTGATGAGAGCTTTTCATTGGCTGAGCTACAATGTTTCTATTGGCTGGACTTGTTGGGCAAGAGGAAAGTCTTCCTTCCTCCTGCTGGGGTAGCACTTTCTGTTGGAGTAATTGACTGAGAGCTCCTTCTACAGGCTTCCCCAATTCCAGTTTTAGTTGGGGGTTGCTTCATTAATTTTCACATGCCCTCCAGCTACAAGGGCGAAGCTTGCTCTGGCTTCAGGGACTCTTGACATGCCATATTCCAGCCACCATTTTTACCCTCGCTCTGGCCCTCACATTATAACTCAGCCTAGCTAGTGCCACTGCTAAAACCCTTCAGTTGATGTTTCCCAAATTTCACCCATTTATGAAATTTTTTAATAATTTTTGTATTGTCCTAGCTGGCTTGGTTCAGTGGATAGAGCATCAGCCTGCGGACTGAAGGGTCCCAGGTTTGATTCTGGCCAAGGGCACATGCCTGGATTGCAGGGGTGTGCAGGAGACAGCCGATCAATGGTTCTCTTTCATCATTGATGTTTCTATCTCTCTATCCTCTCTGAAATCAATAAATAAATATACTTTTAAAAATAATTTTTGTATCAACACGTATTTTATATTTTGTTTAAATCTATTCCATTTTTATTTAAACAAATGTATTTCAAAAAGAAAACTAAGATATGGAGCAGGAGGGGACTGGGTGTGGCTCTAAAAAACAATACAAGGGATCCTTGTAATGGAAATGTTCTGTTTCTTGATAATCAATATCAACTCTTGATTATGATATTGTACTATACAGTTTTGAACATGTTATCAGTGAGAGAAACTACATGAAGGGTGCTCTGGATATCTGCATTATTTTATACAACTGCAGGTGAATCTAAATAAGATAAAATAAAAATTAAAAGTTTAATAAAAAATAGAGTTAAAATGGATGGCAACAATAATAGTACAAGAGATAGAGGGGTAAGTGAATTAGAATTATTGTATTCTTGGCACTGTCTAGAAATTGATAAAAATACAAATTTAAATTATATTTTAATAAGTTAAGGCTACATATTATAATCTCTGTGGTAATTATGAAAGCAAGAGTAAACAAAGGTATTATATAACAAAAAAGCTAATAGAGTAGAAAAATGAAAAAGTGAAATTCAGAATAAAGCAAGAGAGCAGAGAAAAAGAAATTTAGAATAGGTGAGACCAATTTAAAAATAATAAATGGTAGATTTAGACACAAATAAACCACTAATTATATCATTTGTAAGTAGACTAAATATTCTAATGAAAAGATAAAGATTACTAGGCTGAATAAAATATCAATGACTAGAGGCCTGGTGCACAAAATTTGTGCACAGGTAGGGTCCCTAAACCTGGCTGGCAATTAGGACCAATCTGTGGGACAACTGGCAGGGTGATTGGGGGCCCTGCTGGCATTCACCTTGACCATTCTGGTGCTATCCACTCACTGACCCTACCCCTGCTGTTGCCAGCCAGTCACTTCCCTCTGTGGAGTGATCAGTGGGGCAATTGGGGGAGAGGGCCCACTGGCACCTGCCTTGGCTGGCCTGAAGCCTGCAGGCTTGGGGTAGCTCCTGCATTGAGCACCTGCCCCCTGGTAGTCAGTGCACATCATAGCAACCGGTTGTTCCGCCATTCAGTTGATTTGCCTATTAGGCTTTTATTATATAGGATACATTGCTTACAAGACACACTCCTTGATTATAAAATTAAAAGTAAAAGTGCATAAAAGTACATTTTTCATACTGTTCAAAAATAAGCCAATACCAGACAAAAACACATTAATAAATATAATTATAAATGAAGAAAGATATCTCATAAATTATTTAATTTTATTGTTTTAAATTTGCAAACACCTTAAAATAGAGCCTAAAAAATATATAAAGTCAAAATTGACAAAAATTAGAAAGAAAAAGAGATAAGTTTATAATCATAGAAGATTTTGACTTCTTGGTAAATGATGGAACAAATATAAACATATCTGTAAGTATATAAAAGTTTAGAACAATATGATTAAAACACAGGGATATGTTCCAAGACACCAGTGGATGGCTGAAACCACGAATAGTACTGAATCCTTTTATACTGTGCTCTTATCTATACATACATATTAATGATAAAGTCCAAATTAACAAATTAGGCATGGCAAAGATTAATAACAATAACTAATAATAAAATAGAATGAGTGTAGCATTGTACTATAATAAAAGGTATTAAATGAAAATATTTTGTTGTACTGTACTCACTCTTCATCTTCTTGTAATGATGAACAGATGATATAATGCTGATGTGATGAGATGAAGAGAGGTACTTAGAAAGGTGTGTAACTTAAAACCTATAAATTATTTATTTATAGAATTTTTCATGTAATATTTTCAGGCCACAGTTGACTGTGGGTAACTGAAATTACAGTGGGTAACTGTGAATAAGAGGAACTACTGTAGTGTTACTTGCAAGAGCAATGAGACATAATTGATTTTATTTTGGTGAATCATTTGCCAATGCTTTTTATGGTAACCTTATGATAAGAAGATAAACTGTGCAGTATGACAATTTAGGATAATTTCAAGGAGTTTGTGGGAACTCTCTAGTACCAAAGGTTATATTTTTGGTTCAGTCCCTCTTCTATTCAAGTCATATATGACTAGTACCAGTGATAATAGAATCAGATTCAAAATTCTTTTAATGGTTTGAAATTGTGAGATGAAAATTTAGTTAGCATAAAGACAAAGTCTTGTGCATTGCATTTTCGGTGCCAAAATAGTTTAGCATTTAAAAAAATTGAGAAATAAATACATATATACAAAACTGCTCAATTCTTAAGTTACACCCATGAAACCAGGTCATGGACTATTTCCAGCAACCTGAGAAGCTCCCTCATGCCTCTTCCCAATCATCATCCTCCTCCACAGAGGTAACCAATAGTTTGCTTTATATTACTATTGGCATTAAATATTCTTGAACATCATATAAATGGAATCATACATGCATACATATGTATATCTATATATACAGAGTGTCCCCAAAAATGTATACAAATGCATGCACTTGAAGAGCTGATAGCTCTTACATTTTAAAAATAAAATGTATTTAATAAACATCTATACTAATAAAATGATAATATGCTAATTAGACCAGAGGTCTTCCAGACGGCCTTCTGGACATCCTTCTGGACAAAGCCGATGGCAGGGCCAAGGCAGAGGTGGTTAAGGGCGATCAGGCTGCAGTGGGAAGCAGTTAGGGCAGTCAGGCTGGCGGGGGAGAGCAGTAGGGATTAGGTTGGCAGGGGAGAGCAGTTAGGGGAATCAGGCCAGCAGGTAAGTGAGCGGTTAGGAGCCAGTGGTCCTGGATTGCAATAGGGATGTTCAGCTGCCAGTCTAGGCCTGAACTAGCAGTCTGACATTCCCTGAGGGGTCCCAGATTAAAAAAGGTGCAGGCTAGCTGAGGGACCTCCCCCACCCCATGCACAAATTCCATCCATCAGGCCTCTAGTAACTTTATAATTATTCAAAGTGTGTACACATTTTTTGAAGAAACCTTGTATATGTCTATCTTTGTATCTATCATTTGTCCATTAACTATCATCTACCTGTCCACCTATAATGTATGTATGTATGTATGATTTATCTATCATTTATCTATCAACTAGAGGCCCAGTGCACAAATTCTTGCACCAATGGGGTACCTCAGCTTGGCCTGTGGGTTTGGGCTGAAACCAGTTCTCCAACATCCCCTGAGGGGTCCTGGATTCTGAGAAGGTGCAGACCAGGCCATGGACCCCACTGGTGCACAATTGGGACTGGGGAGGGATGTGGGAGATTGGTCAGCTGGGGAGAAACTGCAGGAGAGCTCCAGGGCTTGTCTAGCCTGTCTCACTCAGTTCTGATTGGCCAGACTCCAGCAGCAAGCTAACCTACTGGTGGGAGTGTCTGCCCCCTGGTGGTCAGTGCACATCATAGTGAGCAGTTGAGTGGCCTTAGCATACCATTAGCATATTATGCTTTGATTGGCTGACTGCACTACCAGACACTTAATATATTAGGCTTTTATTATATAGGATTTATCTTTCTATTAATCTATTTTCTATTTACCATTAATTTTGTATCTCTACCTATCATCGATCTGTCTATCTGAACGAAACTATGTCACACTCCTCCACTCAGCCTTGAGGCTGTACCTATTCTGAGATTCAGAAAAGGAGTCCTCACTCTGGACTTTGGGTCAAAACAGACCTACTGCCATCCCTTCCCACTGTGGCCAGCTGAGCAAGTTTGGCCGGCCTTTCTATTGGGCACCAGTTTTCCCCTGGCAATGGCATGGGGCAGAATGACCACAAACACCACAGTAGGCACTCACAATGAACAATCAGCAGCAGATGGGTTGTTCCCACACCCTTTCTCCGAGGGCTCCTCCCCCACGCCTACCCCCTTGGCTGTGGGGAGCGGCTGGTGGTTGCGTCTGAGTAATTTGGGCCCCTGTTTAAGGAGAGGAAGCAATAATAGCCACTGTAATTGTCCAAATTACTGCTGCCCCTTCAAGCTTGACATCTGCCTGATGACTGCGGATGGAAACCTGACCCCAGCAGCGTGCGGTCTGGCAGAGGGGTAGCTAGTCTCTGAGGGTAGGCCTTGCCTGGTGGGAGGAGTGCCTGGCTTGGACCCCTTGCTGCCAGAAGGGAGAGCCCACCTCATCAAGGGGCTCTGTATATATAGATATACATATGTATGCATGTATGATTCCATTTATATGATGTTCAAGAATATATAATGCCAATAGTAATATAAAGCAACAACCATATATAGTTAGTCAACAAGTGCTCTTGCTATGTGCAGGAGCCCAGCTCACAGGCCCCAGGGGGAACCCTTTCAGAAGGATCTGGAAGGGTAGCTAGTGCAATTGTGAGCCCAAGGGGGCATACACTCTTCCTTCCTGAAAGTGGATGCCTTTCCAGGAGGAGGGAAGCCAGCTTCAGATGGCACTGTGGGACCCTGTGCGGGTGGGTGGAGTGAGAAGGGGCCAGGGGGCACTGTGGGACCTGTGGGGTATCTCCCAGGCACAGGTGGACTAGAGGGGGAGCAGAGGGGGAGAAGAGGGTCCAGCAGGCAGAAAGGAGAGTGGAGGCACTGAGAACGGATAGATTAGAGTTTGCTGGCTGGAGAGGATAGAACAGGGAAGGAGGGGTCTGGTCACAAAAGGTAGGGAAGTCACCCCTCAGGGGCCTCTGCTTGTGTCTTTGTGTGGCAGGGTATTGCTGCCATTTGTGGAGCATTTTAGAAAACCTGGCAGGGCACTCTTCTTCAAAAAGCCAGGAGCAGGAAGGCTGGGGCCTGAACTGGGGGTGGCAGCTGTGGGTGGACAGGTGTTCAAACCCTGCGTTTACTGCACCCTTGCCCTTGTCCCCGCCTGTGCCTTCCAAGTTTTCCACTGTGACAGTGGGCCATCTAGTCCTTTGTTTGGTCAGCATTCTGAGAAGCTGACTCTGGGACAAGGGTCCCGGCAAGTCTTTATTTGGGCTGATTCCAGGAAGCATCAGTTGGGTGAAGAATAGCGACAGGGAAGGAATGGTGACAACAAGGCATGTGGTGTCCCTGTCAATCATTGTGAGTAACTGCACCTCAATCCTTAGGGCTCAGATGCCATTGTGGACCATGCTCCCCTCCCCAGGTGAGGGCGGCATCCCCTACCCTGCTCTTCCTGACCCAGGGACACTCACAGGTTCAAGAACAGAGGCTGCTTAGGGGACCCTTGGAATGGGGCATGGAGAAGAGGCTGGGTGTCTGATATTTGATATATTTTGGAATTTGATGCAGCATGGCATCATTTATTAAAAATTTAAAATAAACAGGACAGAACCTCTTCACCTCTTGCTTAGATCTCTCCTAAAGATTGGAGATCCCTGGTGACCTGGCATCAGGAGAGAGACACCTGTTGACCTGGTATCCAAGTGATAGATACCTGGGCACGTGGCGAGCATGGGGTAGGCACACAGCCGTGATGTCTGACCCTCCCTCAGAAGGCTCTGAGGGTCAGTAAGCCCAAGAGCCCCTGATCTTGGGATATCATAGATATATAACCTTTAAAAAGTTAGGGAGAAACCTGCGCATGGCCCCACAGTGGATCGTCAGGCAAGGGCCTTGGTATAACAAAGGTCTCAGCACCCAGGACCAACCTTTTGAAGGACCGGGTAAGGATGAGGTAATAGCTTTGGGGCCCTGTAGGAGATCCCATTCCCAACGCTTAAGGACAAAGAAGAAGCTGGTCCCAGAGTCAGGAGGGAGACGCCCAGCAGGTCCTTGACATCCCAGGGAAGATCACCCTCCACTTCCTGGCTCCATCCATGGGGGCATCTCCAAATTTAGTCAGGACTCCCACTGCCACCCCCAGCTTCCTCCTGTGTTTAGAAAAACTTAGGATAATTGAAAAGATGGAGTTGGGTGTCCTGAGGTCTTTGGGGGCAAAGAGAGAAGAAGGCTGGAGAGTCTAGAAGATGGGGTGGTAAGGATGGCCTGTCCAGCCCTGTGGACACCTGGAGACCAGCGTCCCACTCAGATGACCAGGCCGGGGAGACCATGGGCTTCTCAGGGGTCAGCAGAGAGTCAGTGCCCTTCCCTCACTGGGACTCAATGTCAGGCTCA
This sequence comes from Lasiurus cinereus, assembly GCA_011751065.1. Lineage (NCBI taxonomy): Eukaryota > Metazoa > Chordata > Mammalia > Chiroptera > Vespertilionidae > Lasiurus > Lasiurus cinereus. Next base: position 3,462,940 of record JAAGEH010000034.1, on the reverse strand, counting down.
AATTAGTATAAAAAAGCTAAAAAATGCACTGCTCTTCCTCTCCACAGGGGCTTGGAACCCATCTCTCTTCATCAGCTTTTCCAGAAAACTCCGAGTTCCACGTGGGCCCTACCTGGCATCGCGAGGGGCAGCTCAGTGCTACTGGTCGAATACTAGATCACTCTGGTCACCTTTTCTGGAGGACTTCTGTAGTCCTCCTTTAGCAGGCCCTGGGGCAGGCACTAGGTGATGAAGAATTCTGTATCTGGAGCCATATGCACATGGGTTTGAATCCCAAATCCTGTCCATTTGCCACCTTGATCAGCTCTGTTCACTTTCTCTGGGTCAGTTTGTCCCTGTTTTCAGGCTGTGGGTCCACTGGCCTCGCACACGCCTTAGCTTTCCCTGTAGAGCCTCCAGCAGCACCAGGCCTGGAGATGCCCCCGTGGGTCCACTCAGCCTCACCCCTGCAGCCTGTTGCATGTGGCCGACCCTTATGTTTGCTGTTGGTATAGGCTGGGGGTTGCCTGGAGCTTCAGGGTCACAGGCTGATAAACTAAAAGGATGCAAAGAAACAGGGCACATGGTGGGCTGAACAGACCTGGGGTTCAGGCTGGAGAGAGGGCACCCGGCCTGTGAAGCTGAATGCTATGAACCCTATACCTGTCCTGGGGCCTAGTGGGCAGGGCCTGTGTGGCTGGGTCCCCTGCAGCTGTGCTTCCCCCAGGCCCACTGTGTGCTCTCAGGTGGCCCAGAACCTGTTGAGATTTGGGGGCTCTGTCGTGGTGACACTGCAGACCTGGGAGAGGGAGCGAGGAGGGAGATGGGAGGGAAAGGTCAGCAAGCACCTCTCAGGTGCCAGTCTACTCCCACAGACTCTCAAACCACCACCAAAGCTACAGTCACAGCCAGGGCCCCAGGCCTCCCAGTCTCTGTTTTGGGGGTTGTGGTGCTGCTTGGCTCAGCACCCTAAAGACAAACTGGGCATTCCTCAGACCTGAGGCCCCATGAGATCCATGTGCCCTGTGAGATCCCATGTGCCCTGACTCCTGCTGACCCACTGTCAGCCCCACCCCACTCCTCACGTGCTCCCCAGAGATTCAGCCTGCACCAGGCTAGCAAGTCCCAAGATCTGAGATGGCTCCTCCTAAATCCTTCAGAGGAAGGGCTCAGGCTGACTGGGTTGGAAGGGGCCCTGCCCCTGACCCCATGCTCCCTCTCAGGCCTGGAACCAGCCACTTCCTCAGGCCACTTGCTAAAAGCCCCAGATCCTTCCGGCTACATGGCAGCTGGGGCCTCAAGAAAAGCATAAAAATGTCTGGATGACACTCTTTCACCTTTATTATATACAGAGGCCCTCATCTCCTGCCTTTCAAGAGGGCCCCTCTGCCAGGCAACAGTGGGGGTGGCCACTCAAAGGAGTTTATCTGCTGGAGGCATATCTGTAAGACAGAGGCAGGGGGATGGAGCCTCCCCTGCCATCCATCACAGCCTGCCCGGGAGCCCCTCGCTGTGCTGGGCCGTCGGGAAGCCTGGGGACACCGGCCAGGAAGGTGATGCAGAGGCCTGCTGGGGGTCCTGCTTGGCTAACTGGGGGTTCATGCAGCCTGACACGAGGGGCTCTTACTTGCCTGGGTCAACCTTAGACCAGGCCTGCTTCTTGGAAGCAGGGGTATTTGAACTGAGCCAGCGGCAGACGTGGGGCCTGGGGCTCTGCCCACTCATCCTGGCTAGGGCACATCCAGGGGAGAGGGAGTCAGAGCAGGGCAGGCTGGCGGCCCTTGTGGAGACATTCGGAGGTATGGGTGGCTGTGATGTGCAGGACTCGGAGTGCTGGGCTGAGCCCTGGTCTATAGGCCAGAACACTTGTCAGGGTCCTACACATACTCACGGATGAGGGTCCTTTCAGTGTCCCAGCCAGGTTCCCGGCTCTTTTATACAAAAATGTAAGGATCTCTTTTATGCTTCTGATATACTCTGGATTTTTGAGGAGCATAATGCCAGAGTGACACAAGGAACAGCCACAGCACATGTTGGACAGCATTCACAGGCACTATTCTCCTTTGCATGAAACTGAAACCTGAGTGAACCTGGTTCTGAGGGCCCGCCTGGCTCTGCCTGACATCCCGCCTGGGCTGCATGGCTCAGATGCATATTTGTAACCAGGCTACCACTCAGATTTCATGTCGGCAGTGATGGTGTTGACCATCCACAGTTGAGTACCATTGCTCATAGGGTTCGTACCTGCTACACCACGCATGTGTCTGCCTGCCTCCTGCATGTGCCATGTGGCCAAGCCCCTGCATGTGCTTATGTTGAAACACACAGTTAAAACCATCAGGTTAATCTCTTTCTGTCTTCTGTTGCAATTGAGGCATAATAGAGAGATTTGAAATGATGTGCATGGGAGGTTGTAGAGTTTATTCATTTCACCCCAGGAGGGTAACTGAGGTCACAAAATACATCAGGAGCTGGGGGTGCTGGTTCTGAACTGGCAGGTGACAGCTGAGGGCCCACTGCCCTCTCCCTGACTATAGTCCCTGGACAATTCCTGGGAATTGGAGGAGAATGGCCATGATGGTGCCCACTCACCCAGCCTGGTCTAACAGTGTTCTCAGCCCCACTCACCGATTTGCATCCCCAGCAGGTCACCTCGTTCAGGTCTATTATCCATAACACAAGGTGCGTGCACAGTGTAGAGCCTGCTGGTGCTCCAGCAAGGGCAGAGGAAGGGGGGCCAAAGCCATGGCAACAACGCAGCCTTTGGGCACGGCCACATGCTGAATGCTCATTTATGTCCTGAACAACATTTGGGGACGCGTATTCTTAGCCAGGCTCTGCTCCAGCAGCAGACACACATGTGAACAAAACAAGCCCAAACCCTATGTCCTGAGCAAATGTTCCCACGAGAAAGGCTAAGAGGAACATGAACAGAAAACAGCCATTTTGGAGAGGGAGGAAGGGAATAAGGGAAAGAGAGAGGTAGAGGGGGAGAGAGAGAGTGCGTGCGCAAAGCTATGAAGAAGGTACTATACACATTATGTACTGGGGGTGGAACTCTAGCTCAGGTGGCCCAGGAGGCTCTCTTGGGGTGGCGATGTGTGTCCGAGGTGTGTGACATGAGCTGGAGCCGGATTCACATAGGACTGAGGGGTGCAACTGTTCTCTCCATCTGGGTGCTGGGCTAGGAGCTCTGCAGTACCTCATGACATCACAGGCACCATGGTGGTGGGAGTGGCTCGGGGTGGTACCCAGGACGAGTCCCCTCATCTTCCCAAGGAACATAGTCTCTCTCAGAGGCTCCTTCCATGGGAGTTTTCTCCATAAATCTTTGGCTAGAACTGCCTGCCCCTCTCCTGCCCTCCGTGGCTGCAGCCTGGCTCTCACCCTCTCACTGAGAGTGAAGGCAGATGGGTGGGTCTAGCTGTGGGCTCAGCTAGTCAGGCCCACAGCAGGGCTGCACGACTTCTCAGACCTGTCATGCTTCTCTCTCTCCACCCCGCCCCACCCCCCAACCTCTCTGCCTCTTCCATCCTTTACACCCCCTTCCTGGACCCTGACCAGCCTTTCACTGCTCCTTGAACTCCCATCCCACTCAGGATGGTCTTTCCCCATGGCCTTTGCATGTGCTGTTCCCTGAAGCACTCTTCCCACACATCTGCCCACTTAGCTGCCTCCCATGCCTCCCCAGGTCTTTCTGCAAGCTCCTTCCTCAGCAGTTCCCCTTCCCACCTGATTGCAACGTCCCCCGGGGTTTCCTGCAGCACAGACCACAGTCTGCCCCCGACGTGCTGCCTGACACGTGGTAGGTGCTCAAGAATTCATTTATTCCTTTATCCATTCACTCAGGAAACACTGATTAGCGTTGACAGGGGAGGTGGAGGTCATTAAAATCCCTCAAGAGCCCTCTGTCTGGTACGGAAGACAGCCTTGTAAACAGACCATCTGAGTCCTGTGGTAAGTGCTGGGGTGGGGGTGGGGGCGGCCGAGCAGCTGATCAGGAATCCCAGTGAGCTGCTCCCCACAGAGGCCAGGGCACCCCCAGGTGTCAGGCCCGGAGGCAGGAAGGTACATGGCTTCAGGGCCTGCTGGTCCCCATATCTGGTAAGAGCGTGGTGGGTGCATCTTCACTTCTCTCTCCCCATGTGCTGAGATACCTGAGGTGCTGAATGGCACGTGTGGGGCAGACGGGTCTTGGCACGTCCCTGCAGACGGACCCAGCCCCTGCCTCCGGCTCAGGTGTGCCAGGTGCACCCCTGTCCTCCCCACCTTTCAGCTCCCTGAGCCTTGTGTTTACACAGCAGCAGCCAGCAATACAAATCACCTGCCCTCACTAATGGACTGCCTGTTCTCCAGAGGGGCCCCTGACAGCTGTGAGATGCTTTAGGGAAAGCTTTGACATTTGGCTGTTATCTCCGGCTCAGGCCCCAGCCCTAGCCCAGCTGCAGGGGGCAGTAGGTGGAGACGCGCAGCAAGGAGTTTCCAGGACAAAACACCATGGGAGGCTGGAGGAGCGGGTCACAGGCACCATGCTCTCCTCCTGAGGTCCCCGGAAGGTTCTCAGGAAGGGGAGCAGAGGGGCTGCCAGTCCCTGCCCCCACACCCATACAAAGAAATGCTCTAGCTACCACCTCTGTGCTGGGAGAAGATGCTGAAGCCACACTGAACAAAGACGCCCAGGTGGTTCCCTCCTAGCGCTAGCAGTGCCAGGCTCCGTGGCCCGGGGCATGTCCGGGGCAGAGCATATCAGTTCAGGTATGGGCGTGCTAGGGGGACTACGGGACAGCACCTCCTTTTAGTCCTTGGGAACCTCCGCTGGCTCTGGGAGCAAGTCCTTGTCCTCCCAAGCTCTGAGCTGTAGAAGGAGACAGTTCTGGTTAGTTTAATATTACTGTTCAGCCCCCATTGTCTCTATTTTCCCAGGTATGATCCTATGTGTGGTTTTCATGGTGGTGGTAAGTCTCCTTTGAAGTAAATTAATTTCAGGAAAAGCAAGCAAATCCATGGATGGAAAAATAGGCGTGGCACAGCAGCAGTGATCTGAGCCCAGCCTGAAGGTGAGATCAGCCAGCAGGCCTGGTCCTATGCTGGTTTGGGGTCCTGTTTTGCCCAGCAGCCCAGTAGAAGGCCTGGCCCCTCACCTTTGTGCTGGCTGTGGGCCCTGGCCCCACATTCTCTCCCTCACTCTCCCTTGCTTCACTTGGAATTCCAGAGAACTACCTTGGGGTGAGGCGTTCTGGTGGGAGATGGAGGCTGACAGGAAAGGAGCAGTCCCCTCCCATCTCTCAGTCAGCACCATCCTGCAGGTGTCAGGGCCGTGTGGTGGGGCTTCCCGCAGGCACCAGTACCTCCCCCCGCACCTGCACAACCAGGTCTCTGCATGAGAGACCCTCTCTTCTAAATGCATGAGGGTTGCCTGCTCCCCGGTTTCCACCTCATCTGTGAGCTGAAATGCATCTTTTGCCCCGGTCCTGCTGCCCTCTGCCCTCTGGAAAGCCATGCAGCAAGTGCATGTACACGCGCCCTACTCACAGGCCCCATGCACTGCCCACTTGATGGGCTGTCCTGACCCCAGGGTCAGGTTCTGCACAATCCACCTGACCTGTGGACATCCTCTGACTTTTGAGGGTGCTTGCTCGATATAAAGATGTGAGCATAGCATGGAAATGTCATGAAACCATAGTCATACCCCACAAAGTCACTCACCCACGGACGCTTGGGCCTCTGTTGCCTCATTCTACACCTCACCCTCCATTTGTAAGCCAGAGAAAGGCCTGCTCTCCCTCCAGCCTTTAGACAGATCACTTGATGAAACAGTTGCCAGAAGCACCCACATGCACAAAGCTTTTTGCTTTTTAAATAATTTCTGCAGAAGAAACATTGCCAAGGGGGGTTTATTTTGCTGAAGGAAATGCATATTTGGGGGTGAGGGTGCTGATTCTATTGCTTTTAAAGCCTCAGTTGTAAATAGTTAAACATGCTAAGTCCACTTATCACCCCAGGTCTGGTTGACAATTTTCCCCTTTATTTATTAACCGCAGGTGTGCTGGTCTCTCTGCTACAAAATTCCAAGTAGTCAATTATTCCTGAAGATTGTAGGGTTTTGAAGGAGATTTAGAGCCAAATGGCAGAGGAGTCCATACTCCCCCATGAAATCTGTTGACCCATCACCCCCCTGATGGAAACTTGGGGCCAGAATGAGAAAGGCAGGAACAGCTTTGAGACATCAGTTGAAGCTAACTCAAATAATTACTATTTTTATATAACAGCTGTATTGAGATATAATTCATGCCATAAAATTCACCCCTTTTAAGTGTCTAATACAGTAGTTTTTAATATTTAAATGTGTGCAACCATCACTACTGATTCTGGAACATCATTATCACCCTGAAAGGAAACACCATAGCCCTTAACAGTTACTCCCAATTTATCCCCGCCACCCCAGTCCCTGGCAATCACTAATCTCCTTCCTGTCTCTATGGCTTTTCCTATTCTGAACATTTCATATAAGTGCAATCATATAAATATATGGTCTTTTGTGACTGGCTTTTTTCTCTCCACATAATGTTTATCCATGAATTAGTGCTTCATTCCTTTTTTATGACTGAATAATATTTAATTTTGTGGATAGATCAGATGTGTTTATTAATGATGGGCATGTGGGTGGTTTCTACTTTGGAGCTGTTATGGATAATGCTGCTATGAACATTTATGTACAAGTTTTTGTGTGACACATGTTTCCAATTCCCTTGGGCATATGTGTGGGTGTGAACTGCTGGGATATGTGGCAGCTCTATGTTTAACACTGTGAGGAACCACCAGCATGTTTGCCACAGCAACTTCACTGCTTTCCATCCCACCAGCATTGTATGAGAGTTCTAGTGTCTCCACATTCTTGCCAACACTTGACATTATCTGTCCTTTTGAGTTTAGTCATCCTTGTCAGTGTGAAGTGGTCTCTCAGTGTGGCTTTGATTTGCATGTCCCTCATGACTAATGATGTTTTACCTTTCCATTTTAGTTGTAAGAGTCCTTTGTGTATTCTGGATGTACGGCCACTATTAGATACATGATTTGCATATCTCTTCTCCCATTCTGTGGTTGATTTTTTACTTTCTTGATGAGGTCCTTTGAAGCATAAAAGTCTTTGATTTCAAAAAAGTCTGGGTTTTTGTTGTTGTTGTTGCTGTTGTTGTCTGTGTTATATCCAAGGTCACAAAGACTTTGCTCCTACATTTTCCTTTAAGGGTTTTATAGTTTTGTCTCTTACACATGGGTCCTTGATCCATTTTGAGTTGCATATGTGGTTCTGTACACTGGCTTTTTGAATAGTTCCCTTTTCCTGCCTTCTCCCTCGCAGTGGAACTTCATGAAGATCATAGGTGAGGCCAGGTGTTTTTTTCTCCATCAGTCACACTACACCTGGGTTTTTGGAGATGCCTCACTTTGAAGAACACAGCATCATATCAATTATCCCCTCCCCACCACAGCCCTACATGAGTGTGTTAGTGACCCCACTTCACAGGGAGAAACAGAGGCTCATGAGAGAGAAGTTGTCTATTTAGAGAAACAGAGTGAGGTGGGCCCATGTTCTTTCCACAAACCTTCCTGTTCCTGCCAGCAAAACCAAGATCTGGTTTGGAGAGGAGTGACTTCTTAACCCATCAGTCTTCTTCCTTAGAAACCTCAATCTATTAACTGCTTGGGTTCATTTGAGGAGCAGACAGTGACTGAGGGCTGGATTTTCCATATTTTCTGTTTCTTAAACCAAACAGCCTCATCTGTTGAAGAAAGGAAATAAAAAGGAAAAGAGAAAGAGAAGGAAAGAAGGAAGAAAGGAAGAGAAGGGAGGAAGGAAGGCATTTACTTTACTTCCTTAAAGCAGGCATTGAGCTTCCCTGGCCAGAGTAGACCATAACAACAGGAGAATATAAACAACACACCAGGTTTGTCTCTGGGGAGAGCCCTCAATCTGTGTGTACAGGACGTGGTTACCAAGTCTTTAGGGATAAGCAAAAATCCCAGTGGTTACTCAGAGTGGCTGGGCTCGAGAAGCCCTGGTTGGACTTGCAGTCAGTGAGTCTCAAAGCTGTGTGTTCTTGTCAGGCTGCATGTACCATCTGTCACATGCTGGCAGCTGAATGGGGAACTTTAAGTGCTGCCTGAGTGAAAGCAGCAAAACCACCTAGTAGCGTAGGTGAGTGATGGTCCCAGGGGATTGACCAACTGTTTGGGTGACCCATAAACATGGACTTACAGAGCAGGGTGACACCCATCCATCATGACCAGGACCATGACTGGCTCTCTTCTGTGACCTGTATTGATGCTGCTTTGGCCCCACTGGGTGGGTGCAGGTTGTACCTGACTGATGATGACTCCTTGATGGATGGGTTGCTCCCTGTAGAGGTGCCACATCCAGCAGGCCTGGGAGACTCCAATGTCTTTAGCAGGAGAAACCTGGGTGAGAAAGAGCTGTCCTGCTGGACCAGTCACGAGCCCTGCAAGCAGGTTGTGAAGCCAGAGCTTCCAGGTCCATGGAGGGGATCTCCAGCTCAGTCCCATTTACACAGTAGATCCTCCAAGTTCCCAGAATGCCACCAACAATCTGCTTACTCCCCTACTGCTGAGAACAGGCAGTAGGATTGTCTTCTGGGTTCTTTTTTACCACAGAGGGAACACCGGTCCCAGCCTGGTGGGAAATAAGTGATGAGGGGACAACAGGAAAAGATGGGACAACCAGCACACATGCTAGCCAGGCCACCCAGGAGTCTGGATATAGAACAGCCATGTCCTCTGATTCCTCCAGGAACCTCCTGAGTGACTCAAACACAGCTATACCTCTTAAACTTGTGGGCCTGACAACAGACAGCCAAGCCAGCAAGTTCCTCCTCCCTGCATTTTGTGACATTATCATCAGGGCTGAGGGCTGAAAGATTGACCACAAACTCACCTGGAGCTCGGCTGAGGCTAAGCAGTGAGCACATGCTCACTGAAGCTGCACACCAGCCCATTGGTGGTGCCACGGTCTAACTTTGTGAGCCAGTCACTAGGGAACACTGTGACGGGAGAATGGACAGTTCCAGCGGTTTGTCGCTCTACTCACATTTTCACTGCCATATCCTGCCTTGGGGTCTCTGACGAACTCTGAAGGAGGATCTGAGGGCCTAACCCTGGCTGCAGACAGAGGTGGGGTTCAAACACCCACAGGCACCAGTTTTGTTGCCTTCCCCCCACTGGCTTCTTCAAACACAGCCTCTCCCAGGGCTTGGCTGTCCTACATCATGCCCATCCAGAAATCTAGGCTCTGGGGAGCAGAAGGACCTTAGCATTAAGAATTCACTTTTCAGCTACCCTAGAGGTTGGGCACTTGTCTCTGCTTGCATACTTTGAGTGTCATTACCTGTTAGACAGCCCTCCCTATCCTGTTCTCTTTACCTTTGGTCTCTGCATCTTTCCCTTTCCATCCCTGTCCCTGCCCCTCCCTCCCACTTTCCTGCTCTGCTCTCCAGACCATATGTCTCCAGTCAGCACCCTTTCCCCCGACCAGTCCTGCAGAAGTTTGGGACAGAAAGTTCATCTCTCTCCTCCTGTTCTGTGGATCTGGCAGTCACAGCTCTCCAGGGGTTGGAGTCTTCACCCTCTCCACAACTTGGCTGCTTCCTGTGGGCACATTCCTGTCTCTCTCCAGGTCTGGCTCCCAGCAGTTCTCCTCTCATACACACTCATTTCCCTCACTGTGGCCACATTGGGGCAGAAAGTCTTGCCGATGCAACAACCTATTAAAAGTCAGGCCAACATGGCACTTCCTGTCTTATTTAGTGCACCAAAAGGTTGCTGATTCAATTCCCGGCCAGGGCACATGCCAAGCTTGCAGGCTCAATCCCCAGTAGCGGTTGGGTTTCTCTATCACCCTCTTTCTCTAAAAATCAACAAAAATATTTTTAAATACAAATAATAACAAGACAAATGCAAGTAACTTAAGGGGTCTATGGGACATCAAGTAGAATAACATTTTCATTGTAGGTCCCAGAATAAGGATCGAGAGAGAAAGGAGCAAAACATTTATCAGAAAAAATAATGACTGAAAACTTTCCAGGAAGGAAACAGACATCTAGGTTCTGGAAGCCCAGAGTGTCCCAAATAAGATAAACCCTAAAAGAGCCACATCAAGAGACATTATAATTAAAATGTTAAAAATAAAAAATAGAGACTATTAAAAGCATCAAGAGAAAAATATGAGGTCCCCCCGTCCAGTGTTGGGGGAGCAGCCTGAGGTCCCCTGGCCCAGCATTGGGGTGGAGGACCTGACCTGAGATCTTCTGTCAAGCCCTGCTGGGTGGGGGGCATGGCCTGAGGTTCCCTGTCAAGCCCCACCAGGCAGGGAGTGCAGGCTCAGCTCCCCCATCCCAGCCGAGCTCCATGCAGCCTCAGGTCCCTGCTGATTGCTCCTTAAGGCTCTTTATGAGAATTTGGCCTCCACTGTGGGTGCAGCCATGTTGTGTTAGGAAACTTGGCCTATGCTGTGGGCACAGCCAGCCATCTTTGTGACAGTGTGATGATCAATTGCATATTTCCTCTTTATATAGATAGATAGTAGTGGAAGTCCTAGCTGCAGCAATAAGGCAAAAAAAAAAAATCCAAATTGGAAACAAAAAAGTAAAACTGTCACTCTTTGCAGCTGATATGATACTACATGCAAAAAACCATAAAGCCCCCCCCACACACACACCTGTTTTAACTGATAAATTAATTCAGTAAAGTTGCAGAATATAAAATTAATATATTAATAGAAAACTGTGGTACTTTGACACATGAACATCAAACTACCATAAAGAGAAATTAAGAACATAATCCCATTTACAATTGCATCAAAAAGAATAAAATATCTAGGAATAAAAGTAACCAAGGAGGTAAAAAGACCTATACACTAAAAACTGGAAGACATTGTTGAAAGAAATTAAAGACGCAAATACTATACTCATGCATCAAAATACTTAATATTAAAATGTCCATACTACTTCAAAGCAATCTACAGATTTAATTCAATTCCTATTAAACTTTCAATTACACTCTTCATGGAACTAAAAAAATAATTCTAAAATTTGTATGGAACCACAAAAGACCCCAAATAACTAAAATAATCTTTAGAAAGAAGAACAAAACTAGTGGTATCACTTCCCAACTCTAAACTTACTACAAAGCTATAATTATCAAAACAGTATGGTGCTGGCCTTAAAACAAGCACACAGAACAATAAAACATAATAGAGAGTGTTGTGGAGTGAACGCGAGTGAATGACCACTGGAGTCCAGACCAAATTAAAGTTTAGGGAACTTTTATTAGCCCGCTGGTGACTGCTTTGCCTTTCTGCATGCAATAAGTCCAGAGAGCAGCCCCAACCCTTTGTGCAGGACCGCTTTTAAGCACATTTACCACATCTTGTTTTGCAGAGCAAGTAATTTAAGACAAAATAGTTTTTTTTAAGTAATGTTTTGTTTAAGTAATATTATTGATGACCATGTTATTTACAGGGTCATCCTGTTCTTCAGAAAGCTGACAATGTTCTATCCTGCTGACAATGTTCTATTTTGTGAGGTGCAGCTGGGATTCAAGGCTAAGTTGACTAAAAGGAAGCATCCTCAAAAAATTCTACTCTCCAACATTCCCCACTAGTTTTTATGGGAGAATCAAATCATTGACTCTTTTGGGTCATTGTTGGCAAGGGAGTTATATTGACCCATTAGGACTATAAGCTTGATATAATTAATTCTCTGCTGAATAAAGTCAGTGGGCTGTTTATAAGATAAAGGCCATGAATGAGGGCCAGGACTAATCTTTAGAGAGTCCGAAGAGTCCTGGACTTTCTATTGTGCCTGGGCTATCCTAAGCCAGGTGTGATGAAGCCACATCGGGATCCTGTTGACCTTGACTGCTGTGGAGGTGGTCCTTTCAGGTATGAGTCAGTCCTTTTGTGGCAAATTTCTTTACCCAAATAGAGTCACCAAGGTGGAAGGAGGGACCAGATCAGAAGTCAGTATAGACAGAGCACCTTGGACATGCTTTGGGACTGCTTTCTGGGTGGACTATAAAGTCTGTAAGAACTTAAGTAAAGATTGGTCATGAATTTCAGCTTTTCTAGATTGGGTTTCCATTTAAGCTGGTGAGGTGGGTAGGTCAGGGTTTGGAAAAATCTCTAGAATCTGTAGAGGCCCCACTGGTTTTAGGGCAGCCTCCCGGGCTGCTTCATCTGCAGCCTTGTTCCCTCTTGCTTATGGGGAGTCTCCTTGTCTCACATAGGTAGATACGGAAAGACTTAATTATATCTGGTAGTGCTAGTTGACACATCATCCTTGCTCTGCTCATGTCTGTCTAAATTCCTAATATATTACCTCAAGGATTCGAGGCTTTGAATTCTTTTAGGGAAAATGGACATTGGTGGGCTCTTCTAGCTACTTTCTGCTGAGGCAGGTCAGAGGTTTCTCTCAGAGCCAAGAGATCCTTCCTGTCTGTCAGAGGGGCAATGAGGCCTGGGCACAGAAGGAGGTGGGGTTGTGACCTGGTGGAGACAAATTGTAAAAAATGGTCTGGTGGAAGGGAAAGAAAACCTTTCAGTTTTAATAGCTTCTATTAAAATAGATTTTTCTCCTCAAAATTACCCCCATGTTTATCAAAAGAGCCAAAAGAAGAACAATTTATCTATTGTATTCAATTTGGCCCGATTTTTTACATAAACATATTAAGAATGGTAACTGACTACTTTTGCTGGAATTTCATGATTGAATCTTAATGTGCCCCATAGGACCAGGAAGCCAAGCCATCCAGCTGCTGTCAGGCCTGCCTGTAGTATCTGCTGAGTTAGGTGAAGTCCTCACCTGTGGCTCTACCCAGGCCCATGCCTTAGGCTTCAAGGCCCATATCAGCCCTCCTACTTGTCGCAGCTACAAGTGTGTGGAGGTCCCACAGGGGTGCAGAGGCACTCTTATTGCTCCCCTGGTACTCTGACCAACCACCAGTGATGATAGGGTATGGGCCTGACATTCCATCACCAGGTATTTTTAGGGCTACTTAGCAGAATACCAGACTTTCTCTATGGCACTCTTATTGGCTTCAAGTCTTCAAAGTTCAGGCAGGGCTCTTTAAAACATGATACTCCGGTCAAAGTTTCTGGTTAATAAAACTACTATTGGAAACCAGTCTTACTGAATTTATGCAAAGAAATGTATTGTCATGATTTATTTATTAAGTATTGCCAAACTTTGGAGGAATTGTATAAGGAGAAAAATATACTGACCTGCTTTAAAATAGAATTTTCCTTGCCAGTCCTTTTTATGGACTTTCCAAAGTAATATTTTCTGAACAATTAGTAACTGTTAGATTTCTTTTATCAGTCCCTCCCTAAGTGCTTAGGCATAACTATTTACCCTCTGTTTAGAGAGGCAGAATATAAATTATTTATTCTTCCTGGCTTACTGGCTTATATTATTTGATTTCCTTTCAACATTTCTCTTCTCCTTCTTATTACATACACAACCTTCATAAATTTTACACTTCCAAATTTGCCTTCAAACCTTCATTCTATGTCCTTTAAAAATGCATAACTATGCTTCAGACCTTCTACTCAGTATTCCTTATTCTTTGAAACCTCAATCCTTTAATAGTTCTTAAAAAGTAAACAGCCAGAATTTCTTAGATTAACATTTATGACTTAGACATTCTGTGATAAAACTAAGAGTAGATAAAAATAATCCTTTTTTTAGATACAGAGATGTTTTAAAACTTAAACTAGTTGTAACATTAAAGATATTATATCTTAAAGTTCCTTTGCTGAATATTCCACCACCGCCCAAGAAGTACCCAGTAACCCCATCCTGTCAGGCTTGAACAATGAAAGTTTCTTTATGTGTATTAGAAGGGTTAAAAAGAAGAAAATGGGGCAAAGGAAGATCCACTGTGTTTTGTAGAAAGCCTTGAGTCTAGCATAATTCAGATAAGCAAGAAACCAAGGACACTAGCAGAGCAGGTTGTAGCCAGCAAAATCAACAAAAACCTACCTCTCCCTGCTCTCCCTGCCAACAACCACCACCCCTCCCCTTTTTCTTCATTAACCATTTATTCTGTCCTTAGCAGGGGAAATAAGGCAAGTGGTCTGAGAACCTGTATAACCAGGCTTTTTATACTTAAGGAACAGATGCTCTCCCTCCCAGATTTTCCTTCTTTACTCCAAGGCCCCAAAAGATCTTAACCTTAACCACTTCTGATATCTCCAACCATCCCTTGTTCCCCAGCCTAGGGCTTCTCTATCTCATACCCACACCAGACTCATTGGGCCTTCAGGGGGACCTGTATTCAGGGCAAATGGATACAGGGGAGGTTCCATCAAGAGGGGGTTCTCTGGGGGGTGGTGGAAGGACAGGAGGCTGTTTCTCAATCTCGAGGCAGATCGGCAGCTCTGGCCTCCAGGCCAGTACGTGGTGGCGCTCCTGTGCCAGCATTTCCCCATTCCTGTCCTGTTTCTCCACCCCCCTGGCTCGCTACTTCCCACCCTCCCCACAGCGCTGGCACAGGGTTTTCCCTTGGTCTCTCTGGAAGGAGGTTTAGTGATGGGAGGTTTAGTGAGGAGAATAGTCCGTCTCCATCTCTGTTCCAATTTTTTCTTCTTGTGGGGAAGTTTTTGGCAGTCCCGGAGCTACTTGGGATTGTCAGTCACGACGTCTATCCAAATTTGAATATAAGGAATTTGGTAAGGGTGGCCAGGATTGTCAAAAGCAGCATGTTGGAAGTTCTATGCCAGTCCTAGATCAGTGGACCCTTTCAGGGGCCACTCACTGGGATATAGGAAAGTTGGCCATTACTACTCACAAAATTTCTGTAAATTAAAAGCATTAATGGAGGCTCCATAGTCATCTGCTTGCCACTGAATTCCTGAAAAATTTTCAAAACAAAAAATTGCAGCCAAAACCGGTTTGGCTCAGTGGATAGAGCATCGGTCTGTGGACTGAAAGGTCCCAGGTTCGATTCTGGTCAAGGGCATGTACCTTGGTTGCAGGCACATCTCCAATAGGGGGCGTGCAGGAGGCAGCTGATAGATATTTCTCTCTCATCCATGTTTCTAACTCTCTATCCCTCTCCCTTCCTCTCTGTAAAAAATCAATAAAATATATTTTTTAAAAAAATTGCAGGTGAGTACAGACAGAACATGAAGCAGACTGACCCATTCTAATGATAGAGACAATTAGACCACAATAACACAGAATAACAAAGACAATGACAACCAACTGAGGATCACCAGGCACCATTGTGTCCTGGGATCTGGTCTCAGAAGTCGCACTGTGTCTAGCCTTTCAGAGACTATAGATGGGCACCCACAGAACCAGAAATAAGTGTCTTACCAGTAAGAACCAGATCCAGGTGGCTCTGATCAGAGTCACTCAGGAAATTTTGCAGGCGGGGTCTCTGAACTCTACCAGTCCTGGGGCAGAGGGACATCTCTCAGAGATCTTCCCCTGGGTCAGAGAGTCCAGGGACCTTGGTGGGCTCTGGTCACAGGACCAGTCAAAGGCTGGTTTTCTTTCTGGAGCCTCCAAATTTTGTGGAGCAAACACGAGTGAATGACCACTGGAGTCCAGACCAAACTAAAATTTAGGAAGCCTTTATTAGCCGGCTGGTGACTTATCTGCCTTTCTCTATGCAGGGAGTCCAGAAATCAGCCCCGACTCTTTGTGCAGGACTGCTTTTAAGCACATTTACCACATCTTGTTTTTGCAGAGCAAGTAATTTAAGACAAAATAATTTTTCTTAAGTAATGTCAGGGTCATATTATTAATGACCATGTTATTTACAGGGTCATCCTGTTCTTCAGAAAGCTGACAGTGTTCTATCTTGCAAAACTATTTTGTGAGGTGCAGTTGGAATTCAAGGCTAAGATGACTAAGAGGAAGCATGCTCAAAAACTTTTACTCTCTAAGAAGAGCCCTTAAATGAACCTGCACATATATAAACAATGAATTTATGACAAATGAGCCAACAGCATCCAATGGGAGAAGGACAGTCTCTTCAACAAATGGTGTTGGGGAAACTGAATTGGCACATGGAAAAGAATAAAACCAGACCACTATCTTATTCCATACACAAAAACTTAAGTCAAAATGGATTCAAGAGACTTGAATGTAAGACTTCAAACCAAAAAGTTTCCTGAAAATATAGGTGGTAAGTTACTTGACATCCCTAAAGGTTTCCTTAGCAATTTTTAAAAAAATACATTTTATTGATTTTACAGAGAGGAATAGAGAGGTAGAAACATTGATAAGAGAGAAATATCAATCAGCTGCCTCCTGCACTCCCCCTACTGGGGATGTGCCTTCAAGCAAGGTACATGCCCTTGACCAGAATCAAACCTGGGACCCTTCTATCCACTGAGCCAAGCCTGTTAGAGCTGTTTTTGTTTGTTTGTTTGTTTTTAAATATGAATTCAAAGGCAAGAGAAACAAAAGCAAAAATAAACAAATGATACTACATCAAGCTAAAAAGCTTCCACAAAGTGAAAAAACGATCAACAAAATGAAAAGACAGCTACTGAATAGAAGAAATTTGCAAATTATATATCCAATAAAGGATTAATATCTAAAATATATAACAAAATCACACAACTCAACAACATAAAAACAATCCAAAATTAAAATGAGCAGGGGATCTGAATAGACATTTTCCAAGGACATATAGATGGCCAACAGACATGAAAAGATACTCAATATCATTAATCAGGGAAATGCAAATTAAAACCACAGTAGATACCACCTCACCAAATAGCTATTATCAAAAAGACAAGAGATAGTAAGTGTTGATGAAGATGTGGAGGAAAGGGGAAACCTCATGCACTATGGGTAGGAATGTAAAATGGTGCAGCCATTATGGAAAACAGTATGGAGATTCCTCAAATAATTAAGAATAGGATTAACATATAACCCAGCTATTTCACTTTTGGATATTTATTCAAAGAATACAAAAGCACTAATTAAAAAATACATATGTACCTCCATGTCATTAAAGCATTATTTACAATAACCAAGATATGGAAGAAACTGGAGTGTATATCAATAGATGAATGGATAAAGAAGATGTGATATATAAATGAATATTACATATGTGAATAGATAGATGAATATTACTCAGCAAGTAAAAGAAATGAAATGTTGCCATCTGTGATAACACGAATGGGATTCAAGGATATTATGCTAAGTGAAATAAGTCAGACGGAGAAAGACCAATACCATATGATTTCTTCTATATGTGAAATATAAAACAAAGCAAGTAAACAAAACAAAACTCATAAAGCAGATGACCAGATTTGTGGTTACCAAGGTGTAAGGGAGTTGTGGAGAGTGTGAAATGAGTGAAGGGGATCAATTGTAGTGTGAAGGATGGTAACTAAACTTACCATGGTGAACTCTGTGTAGTATATACAAATATCTGATGTAATAAAAGGCTAATATGAAAATTGTCCCCTCGGGAGTTCGATTGTTCACTGTGATGTGTGCTGACCACCAGAGGGGTGGTGCAGACCAGTAGTGGTGTCAGGGCAATGAAGGAGTGAGGGAAGGAGGAGGAGGGGAGGCCAGCCAGGCCTAGGGACCCTACCCTTGCACGAATTTTGTACAGTGGGCCTCTGGTGGAATTATAATACTGTACACCTGAAATATACCTAAACTTTTGTACCAATCTTACAAAAATATGACATGTAGGTACATGCACCACATTGCATTCCTTCTTATCACCCCATCATGGTTTTCGCAGGATGCCTGAAATGACCTGGTTTCTTAATCTGTCTACTTGTTTATCTGTCCCTTTTTTTCCATTCCCAAGTCCCACAGAAGCAAGGACTGGCGTGTCTATGCTTCCCAGTGTGCCCAGAGCAGAGGCGGTCTTTGAGAACTCTGTAATGCATGGGTGCACCTCTGCACCTGTGAGGATTTGCCTGAGGTTATTGGTTTGGACAAAAGGTCCACAGAACAAGCCAGCTGGCTGGCAGGGTAGTTTTAGCCCCGGTACCTGCCTCCCAGACACCCTCTCCCCAGAAGGTCGGCTCACCTGGGGACAGAGCCATCAGCCTACATTGATGTTGGACTCAATATCTCATTCATCAGAGCAGCCCTGCCCTCTGGAGAACCAGGGCCCTGCTTTCAGATTGGGAAACCCAGGCTCAGAGAGGCCCTGTCACTTCTCTGGAAAAAGGTCATGGAATAGTTTCTGCCCAAGAGCTTCGGCCCAGATGGGTCAACTACCCCATGGGCCAGGTGTCTGGTCTGTGCAGTGGGGCAGCTGCACACTTGATACCATCTGATGCCTTTCGCTACTCAGATGGATACCTGAACAATGTTTTAATCCTGGTCTGATGGCCCAGCCTGGCAGGGCAGCTGTGGGCAAGCCCCCTCTCCCCTGCCCCATCTGACTTGCTTTATCTCAATCCCAAGAGCTAGAAGTCTTCTGTGACTGCCCTCTAGCACCTATTGGGCCTGGCTCCCACCTGCCTGGGCTCTAGACCTTGCTCTGCTACCATTCTCAGTGTGACCTTCTGCACACCCCCGTCACACACACACACACACACACACACACACACACACACACACACACGGAGTCAGTTCCTCATCTGTAACTGGGTCTAAGTCTCCTCCCCTTTGCAGGGTTGTGGGGGAGGGGGCTCCCACCTCCCTCAGGCCTAGGAATAAGCCCTGTGGAGGTCCCATCTCTGTCCCCAAACTTCACTGGCTGCGTGACCATCAGACACGAGAAAGGGGAGGGCAGCTCATTTTTCAAACAAAACGGTATCAGATGTGGGATTTGGTTTAAAAAAAATATTTCTGGCAATGACTTGAGCTTTGCTCAAGAGAGTGTAGTAGGGGGAGGAGTAGAGGGGACTGGTTCCAGTGGCTTAAAAAACCCCAGATAAGTGTGTGGTGATTAAGTGCGACCATTAGCTCTAATGGGCAATAATTGGCAATGAGAAATAATTTTCTGGGGCACAACTGCCCCTGGTGCCCCCACGTCCCGGCCCCAGTGCAGGGATGGCCAAGGGGCTGATTAATTCCTAGACTGGAGGAAATGTCAGAGGCACAAAAAGTTTCCAGATTCAAGGGTAATTGGGAGAAGTTATTTCACTTTCCACATCAGGCTGATGAGGGGCCACCCACCTGCCGCTGAGGGAGGGGCCCAAATCCAAGCTGCTTCCTGCCCAGGGACTAAGGGGACTGGGGACTCCTGTGAGTTGGGGGAGGAGGAGAAGTTCCCACCTGTGTCAGTGCTTACACTTCCACCCAGGCACAGTCCCCCTCAGTGCAGGGCCTCCATCCCTCACCAGCCCCATGGGCTGAGGCTAACACCCTATGTGAAGGATAGTGTGGGTCTGACAGCAAAAGGAAGACGAAGGCAGTGAGGGCCGAGGTCCAAACTCAGAGGACCCAGGCTTTGTGTGCCCTCCCTCCAGATTAGCTTCCCCCATTAACAGGGTCCAGTCCTTCCTGACCTATAACCCACAGATAGTCCAATCTAGAAGCAGACAGCCCAGTGGTCCCACATCCTTCCTTCCCCCAGAGCTCACTCAAAGCCCCCATTGGCCTTAGCCACCTTTGTGGGATTCAAGAAAATCCCCTCTAGTGAGTGTAACCTCTCTCCAGGGCACTGCATGTGTCCAGCCTGAGCCCCTGTGTGCGGTCCCTTTACAGCCCTCCACCACTCAGCCTGAACCCAGAAAGGATCTGATCACATGATGCCACACAAAAGCCCCATCTCCACCTCATCTACCTGTTCACTCTGTTTCCAAGGCCTGGCCACCTTTTCTAGCCTCTCCTCACTCCCTACTTCCCCAACCCAAAGCACATGGTCCTCATTACACCTCGCCCTTCGTCTCTGTCTCTGTCTCTGTCTCCCTCTCTTTATTCCTTCCTCTCCTTTGCCCATCTCTTGCTTTCTCAGGCATGTGCACTTTACGATGACTCTGACCCAGGAAATGGAGATGAGATGTTTTCTGGCTACTGAAGCTAATGTTCTAACAGGACCCAGATAAAAGCTGACCAACTCGTGAACCTAATCACCTCAAAAAGAAATAAGCACACAGTTCCAAGGGTGGGGAGACAACTAGGTGGATGGTCAGAGAAGGCCTCACTGCATGAATGACTGAATGACTAAATGAATGAATGAATGAATGAGCGGAAGAGATCGAAGATCCCACCGGAGGGCCTTAAAACAGACCCAAAGCCACCAAGCTTCATTCAGGAGGAAGATTTTTCCTGCCCCAGTGCTGCAGCATTCTACCAGGTGTGGGGCGAGCTCCCTATCATGGGAGGCATTCAGCCAAGCTTGGGATTTGCAGAGGGCAGTCCTGGCCTGTGAGGAGTGAGGTTGCATGATCTGGGCAGGGGACAGGGGCAAGGCAGTGTTGGCTAAGACTGAGTTGAGGCTGACCTCAGAACACCCCACAGCAGTGTCCCCTGAACATCCCTTTCTGCCATTTGTAGGCCGGGGGCTCAGCTCTAAAATTGCACATGGGGGCTGGGACCCCAGGATACTTCCACCATGGACCAGCTGTGTGATTGCAAGTCTCTCCAGGCCACAGTGTTTTCCTCTGAAAATGAGACTCAGGGCGTCACCAATCTCATGGGACAGATGTGAGGGCACCTGTAAGACTGGCTGGCAAAAGCCCCCAGTGATTGTAGCTGTTGGCCTATTTAAGAAGATGAGACATGTGTGTGGATGGGCCCAAGCTTCCTCAGGTAGGTTGCCACACCATGCAGTGTCTCCAGGCTGCATGGCAACAATGACAAGTGGGCATACCACTGCCCAGTGCTGTTCCATGTACCTGTTTATTCTGCCCCCAGTACCTCTGGGAGGCAGGGGCTCTTGTGTCCCCATTCTGCAGATGAGCCTGGGAGACAGACATGGGATGAATCTCTGTGCCTTGTCTGAGCCCATGTGCTCTGTGGCATCTCTCGCTCTATCATTGCGCCCCGTCCACAGAGGAGTAGACTGAGGCTCTGGCATGTCCTGGGGCGGTGGGGGGGGGGGGAGAGGGAAGGTGGGCGGGAGGAGGATGCACTGTAGAGCTCAGTGGCTCACAGGTGTGTCTGGCCACTGACCTGGCCCCTGCACACACCTGCATGGTGGGCGCCTGTGCGGCGGGAGTTAGCCCGGCGGCCAGGACTTTCAGCAGCTCGTCGGTGGAACATTTGCATGTAATTTGGGAGCGGGTCACATGTGGGAGTCATCAGGCAGAGGAAAGGCTCAATCAGGGCCTAATCACTGTCTGTTTGGAGGGGTCTGGGCCCAAGTGAAAAATGAAAACGGGCCTATTTTGCTTGAGTGACAACCATCAGCAGCCACCTTTGACCTCCCCCTCCCTCAACTGGGACTGGGTCTGCAGGAGCTTTAAAAACCAATCACGGGGGCTTTTCCCCCTCTCCCTTTGCTCGCTGGATCTGGGCTGGCTTCATTCATTCATTCAACCCTCCCAATTTTATTCTCAACAGCCCAGCATCAGGCAGCATGGCCCAGCAGTTAGGGCTCTCTGGAACGGGCCCAGGATTTGAGTGCTGACTGTGGCACTTACTAGCCAGGTGACCTTGGGCAGGTGGCTCTCAGAGCATTGGTGTTCTCACCTGTGAAATGGGCACATGTGGCACAATAAGGACAGTGCTCAGTAAGTGCCAAGGACAATGCAGGCCAAGCCCTCCCTCAACCCTCCACTGGGCGTAGGGGTCCTGTGTGTAAGACACAGTGTGGTCCCCAGAGGGTTCTGTGGCTCAGATGTCTGCAATGAGAACAGGAAGACAAGCTGTGCAGGCTGGGGAGGTAGAGCTGGGAGACCTGAGGGAGGGCAGGAGCAAATATGCCCCCAGGGGCCTATCCAGGGCAGTGACATTCAGTGTAGCCCCTATGAGCTGGGCAGAGTCCCTGCCCTTGGTTCACCCCACACTGAAGGGCTCCCTCCACTAGAACTCCTCCAGAAATGGTTTTCTGAGTCCAAGGGCCTGTGAAGGGGCTACCAGACCCCGGGCCCTTCCCTAACCATTCCAGGGCAGGCTCCACTAGCTGAAGTATGACCGATGGCCTGAATAAATGAATAAATGGATGGATGAAGGAACACGCAGCAGGATGCTGCTCATGTTCCTGGACAGCCCATTTCTTTCCAGGTGCCAGGATCCAGCCACTCCTGGGGGATGGGGGCAGGGATGGAGGGTGGGGGTGGAATATACAGACTGCCCACCGGACCAGCTTCGGTGTGAGTGTGAGTGCTGACAGCCACAGCCCACAGGGGCAGAAGGGGACTGCCAGGGTCCCCGCTGTGCAAGGTGGGAGTTCCAGGGCTGGGCTTTAGGTCAGGCCCTTTTAGGCCTGAGAAATTGCTCTCGGTGGGGTGTGGGGCAGTGGGGCTGCTACATTAGCGCCTGCCTGCTCCCTGATGGTGTTTATCGGGTTGTGGAAGGGCCTCCAGGAAACCGTCTGGCAGGCCTGGCAAATGGATTGCCAATTAATCAGCATCTATTTATGAGAACGTTTAAACCATTATTAATGTAGTGTAAATACGGAACTGCTGGCGGGGGCGGGTGGGGCCCTCTGCTAGAACAAGGCCATCACATTCCTGGGGTGGGTTCCTCCCCACCCTCCCTGCCCTCAGCGCCAGGAGCCTCTGCTGCAGGTGACAGCTTCCTGCTGCTGCCCGAAACACAGGGCAGCCCTGCCAGGCCCTGCCAGGCCCGTTTCCCAGGATTTTCAGCAAGTTCTCACTTAAGATGCTGAACCGCACGTGGAGGCTGAGTCCCCATTGCCAATCACTTGGCAGAGGTCGAGCAGCAGCTCCTGGCCCCTTAGCCGGCTATGACTCCATCCGTGGGGAGCCCTGGGCAGGGGTCCCCAAGTTGTCCTGTTGTCTCTGGCCTTCCTCCCTCGGCTCTGGAGATAGGACTCAGAGGTGGGGGTGTGGGAGATAGGGGTCAGCATTCCCAGCTCTTCCTCCCCCTCACTCAGGCTAAGCTGTCAGGCTCAGGAAATAGCTGCCCTCCTTGCCACCCAGGTACGCATCCCCCATTCACACTGTCACTTCCTGCAGGAGCAGCCAGCACTGTCACCTCCTCTCACACTCACAAGGCTGGGCTTCTGATGCACTTCCAGATAAGCGCACTGTCTCTCCGCGGGGGGGGGGGGCGGGCAGGGGCCGCAGGCCAGCCTCACCAAGGGACTACTGGAGTGCCTGGATCTCCAGCCTCAGCGGGTCAGACCTCATCACCCACTCAGCACCACCCATGATCCTTCTTCCTCCATACCTTTGCCATTTGGACCCATTTTACAGATGAGAGACTGTGGCCACAGAGACACAGTGGGCCAGGAGCATAGCCCCTTCCTGGCCCTACCCCAAGCCCCGATGGCTATGTCTTCAGGGAGAACCAAAGCATAGCCTGACTCTCACGGATGCGGCGACATATTTCTGTGATTTGTGAGTTTTTGCAAATGCTTCCTGATCTTTCCTAACTTCTCCAAGTTATAAGCCGCTCTCTCACCTCCTGCAGAGCGCTTGAGCCCGGATCCGAGCACATCTGAGAAGGGTGGCAGGAAAAGCCTTAGCCTAAGAGGGTCTAGTAAAAAGCGAGTGCGGGCGGTGAGGGAGGAGGGGGTAAAGGGGGGGCGGTGAGGGGAGATTTGGCTTTGGTGCTAGTGGTTATCAAATGTCTCAGGATCCCCAAGATGCTTCTGCTCCTGGTGAGCAACGTGCTAGTTCAGCAGGGCACCTGGCAGAATGAGAGCCCCTCACAGCTCGGTCCCGAGAAGGTGGTGGTGGCCTGGGGCCCAGAGACGCACACGGGACCTTAGAGGCCTGGCCTTCGTGACCTGAGCAATGAGGGGCCGTCTGCCCTGACCACGGCTGCCAGACCTGTTGTTCCTGTGTGTGCGACATAGTCACTAGACTGTGCCCCTCCCTGTGAGTGGGACAGTGTCTTTACCACCCTCACACCTGGTGCCACAATGAGATATGAACAAGTGTTTGCAAACTGACTGACCAACTGCTTGGGAAACTTCTTCTCAGAGCAGCTTCCTCAGGCTTCTGCCTTCCTCCCTGGCCATCTGCCCCTGCTGACTTCCTGTCTGGCACCCAGCAGCCCCCAGAGCAGGCCCTAGGCGTTGAAGCCTGGAGAAGACAGAGGCGCCAGGGTGGGCTGCTCCTCAGGGAGACCTGGACACCCACAGGCCATCTGTCCTGCCCACTACGTGGAGGGAAGGTGAGGCCCGAGCGCCAGGGTCTTGCCTGAGGTCGCTCAGTGCCCCTGAAGGCAAGGCTTCTGGTGCCCTGAGGCCCTAAAGCTGGTCTGCTCCAGACCCTAGGCCCCACCCTGCTACTTGGGCATGTGGGGAGAGGAGAGAACAAAGAGCAGCATGTGCCCCCATTTCCCGGCCCCGTTCCCCAGCCCCCATTAACTGAGCAAGGCTTGTTTATATTACAGCAAGAATTATTCCGCCCTCATCAGAGGCCCTGCGAGGTTTCGGCATTCGAGGTATTTCTTTACCCAAGGACACTCTCCAATCCTATAATTTCCATTTCCCCAGACGCCCCTGATTGAAAGCAAACATTTTATATTTGGAAAAGAAAAGGGCCGTGTGCTATTCATAGCCCAGTCAGGCTGTCCGGAGCTAGGCCCTGGGGGTTCAGGCCTGGTGCAATGGACAGCCCTGAGAGGGTAGCAGAGGATATGGGCTGGGTCATTGGGAGGGTGGAGGTGGGGAGATTTTAGAGCACTATTGCAAGGAAAACTGAGGAGGAGGGTGGGTGGGGTGCAGCATGAGCCCTTTCCTCCTTCTTAGCATCCACTGCCATTTTTAGGTGAGGACACTGAGCTCCCCCTACACCCAGCATGGGGTGGGGCTGAATACAATACTAATACCAGGGGGCCTGTGGGGGCCAAGCATTTGGGGAGCAGAGTCCAGCATTTGCCAAGGCACTTTGAGAAGCATGTGGTCATAGGAACCTTGATCTTCACTTTGGGATTGTCCATTTTTGTTGGTCCCATAAGAGTATAATGGTTTATAAACAAAATGTTTGTCTGCAATGTTGCAAGCAAAGGCTGGACCTGTCTATAATGTAGAACTTACTGCTAGCTTTGGGAGGTTTAAATAAACGAGGAAGCTCAGCATGCTGTTCACTTACTATGTGTGCCTGTGCATCTGCTCACAGTTGGGTTCCAGAATTGGCAAGGGAGAAAGAGGAGTGGACCTAGGAGGAGGGGATCCCAGGAGCCCACCTACCCTTGCAAACACATACTCAATTGCACAAGCTTACTTTCCTTCCTGCCTTTTCTCATTACCTCTCTTTCTTCCCAATCATGTTTCTCCTTCCCTTTCTCCCTCTGCCCTCTTATTTCTCATCTCAAGCTTTATCTCTCTAGGTCTCTTTCAAACTCTTCCTTCCTTCCTATCCCTTTCCCTCCTTTCCCTCTCTTCTTTTCTCCTTCCCTCCTCCTGACATCTGAGCTCCCTTCATAGTCCTCCTCCTGCTCCCCCAGTGTGCACAACTGCACACATTTTATAGTTTATTTCATATTTTTACAGTACCTTTACGTATTTAAATATGTTTATATGCACAAATACTTGCCACTGAGTTTCAGTTATCTACAGGATTCAATACTGCAACATGTTATATAGTCTTGTAGCCTAGAAGCAATAAACTCTACCATATTATCTAGGTGTATGGTAGTCTACAACATCTAGGATTGTATAAGTAGCTAGATATATAAAAGCCTAAATGAGCAAATGACTGAATAACTGAACAACCGGTTGCTATGATGTGCACTGACCACCAGGGGGCAGATGCCCAACACAGGAGCTGCCTCCTGGTGGTCAGTGCACTCCCACAGCAGGAGTGATGCTCAGTTAACCAGACCTGTCCCAGGGACCCACCAGCCCAGCGGCAGCCACTCACTCCTTCAGTAGTCCTGCAGGTCCCATCTCTGGAGAATGGGCCAGCCACCAATGGACCAGCACAGCTGGCTCAATCCCTACAGTGATGCAGGCCTCCTGGAAGTCAGCCTTAGGCACTATGGCTGCTTCCTCTTCCTAGACGCTCTGCAAGGAAGAAACAATATAAAAGTGGCCTCCAGGTGGCTCCCAACAACTGGCACGAACTTTAGCAGGATGGATCCAGATCCCAGGCAGGCAAGGACATCCCACCATCTGCCTAGAAGGCCAGTTGCATTCTGGCCCCCTGCCACCCCCTCGGGATGGGCACCAGATGCAGGGCTCATGGCTGGCAAGTGCTACTCTGGCAGTGGGGCAAGGATGAGTGGGAATGGCAGACAGGAGCAGCAGGTGACATTGGACTGCTGGTTTCAGCCCAATCCCTGCCACACTGAAGGACGGCATCAATGCATGAATTAATGCACCAGGCCTCTAGTACTCAATAATATTAACACAGTTATGTAATCACCTAATGATGCACTACTCAGAAAATATTGCTGTCATTAAACAACACATGATTATTTTTCTTTAAGCACATCTTTGTATATAAAAGCCTAAGTGACCAGTCAACTGGCTGACTGGCTGGTATCTATGATGTACACTGACCGCCAGGGGGCATGGAAACATGGAACAGACTGATGAATCTCAGAGGAAAGGGGTGAGAGGGGAAGGTGGGAAAAAAATTAGCCAAAGATCTTATATGCATACTAGAGGACCAGTGTACAGATTCATGTTCCATTGGGGTCCCTCAGCCTGGCCTGTGGAGATCAAGCTGAAACTGGCTCTTCAATATGCCCCAAGGGGTCCTGGACTTCGAGAGGCACAGGCCAGGCTGAAGGACCCTACTGGTGCACGATCTGTGCACCAGGCCTCTAGTTAAATATATTATACTACTGCCTCTGGCCTCCATTATTTCTGATGAGAAGTCAGCTGTTAATCTTATTTGAGTTTCTTTGTACATGAAAAGTCATTTTCTCTTAATGCTGTCAAGATTTTTTCTTTGGCTTTCAGCATTTTTACTGTGATGTGTCTGGGTGTGGATTTCTTTCTATTTGTCTTAATTGGATATTGTTGAGCTCCATGGATATGTAGATTAGTGTTTTTCACCAGTTGGGAAATTTTTAAGCATTTTTTTCTTTCAATATTATTTCTTTTTTTCCCCCCTCTCATCCTAGTATTATAAAGGTGCTGCACATTTCTCTGAGGTTCTTTCATTTTCCTCACCCTATTTCCTCTTTGTTCTTTGAGCTGCATAATGCTTATTGATATATCTTTAAATTCAATTATGCTTTTGCTATTTCAAATCTACTGTTAACCACTTTAATACATTTTATTTCATGTTTATACTTTTTAACTCCAGAATTTTTATTTGATTCTTTTTAATAGTTTCTACATCTGTTGATATTCTCTATTTGATGAAACATTGTCTTCTTATCTTCCTTAACTTTCTGCTTTCGTTCTTTGAACATTCATCATGGTAACTTTGAATCAATCTTTGTCTGTTAAATATTACATATGGATCCTCTTAGAAGCCCTTTTTTTCCTGTGTAAAAATGCTTCTGTTTGCATGTCATAATTATTATTGAAAACTAGACATTTTAGGTAATATATTGTAGCAACTTTGGATTACCCTTTCCCTTCCTGTGGGCTTATTTTTGTTGTTTTGTTGTTTGTTTAATGAGCTAGCTAAACAATTTTAGTGATGTCTACTTCCTCCACAGCATGATGCCATTGCTATTGCTCTTCTGGGAGTTGAGCTTTGAGCATGCACATGGCTATCTTGGGATGACAGTAGTCTTAGCAGGGCTCTCTTTGACTGTCTCTTTCCCTGATTTCTCTGTTAGGCTGTCTTCTTCTTTTGATATTAGTCTCCATCCTTTATGCACCACTAACTAGCAATCAATTGCTTTATAGTTTTTGACAATACCCAAGGCATGCATTTCTCAGCAGTCTGATGCAATTATATTTAGACAAGAGTAGATTTTGATGTTTGCTTTGCCCTGGGGTAGATGGGGTGGGGAGGGGAGGAATGTCTTCTTAGCTTGTCTCTTTCCCTAGTTCTCTCTGGTAAACTAGATGGTCTATGTTTTAGCTTGTTTCTCTTAATACCGAGGACCTATTGTTTCTGAGAGCAGTCTTAGGATCAGACTTCTCCATGTTCTTCAAATAATGTCAGTTCCTTTGGGGCTCTCTTTTCTTATAGGTTGCCTCTTCTCCTGGGCAAAGTCTCTGATCCACTATTATGGGTGCTGGATAGAGCAGTAACCCCTGATCTTTATGGCTCACCTTTCTAGTCTGAAAACTCTGCTCCAAGCTAAGGCAAGGGTGGTTAGGGCCCTCAACGTCGTCTTCAGTGCCTAGAGTAGAGCCTCTGTCTTATAGGTGAGGGTTTGGTGGAGGAAGGGAGCTCCTGACTACTCAGCCACACTCAGGAATTCAACTTGGAATTAGAGGATATTAGAAATGCTGGTGGTTTGCCCTTCTCAGTGAGATATAATAAGGTTTGATTTGATGATGAAGGAAGAAAGGGCATCATCCTCTTGGTGACCCTCACCCAGGGAAGTTCTATTAAGTTAAGGGTGTGGAGAGAAAGAAGAAATTGGCCATAGCTCAAGTGCCACAGATTCTTACTGTTCTTACCAACTTTGTCTGTTTTCTTGAATAAATGTTTCTTCATTTGTTATATGCCCTTAGGAAAATTTCCAGAAACTTTAACAGCTTTTTTAAAAAGTAGCTATTGCCAGATTTGCTTTTTTCTATGGAGAGTGAGTTTCAAGGAGCTCCTCACACTGACATTTCATTATGAACCTTTTAGTGAACTATCAAATTATTTCCAAAGTATTTGCAATACATTGCATTCCCATCAATGCCAGTTTTACATTCTCAATCTGTGGTCAGTCTTTTTAATGTTAGTAATTCCATTAGATATGTAGTGATATCTTCTTGTGTTTTTAGTTTGAATTTTCTGATGACTAATAATGGCAGGGCATCTTTTCATGTACCTACTTGCTAGTCAGATGTATTCATTAGTAAAGTGCCTGTTCAAAGCGTTTGTCAATTTTTAAGGTAGATATATTTTTATTGAGTTTTGAGAATTTCCTATTAATTATCTTCTTAATAGATGTATGTTTCATAAAGTTTTCTCCCATAGTAGTTTGTCTTTTCATACTTTTAAGAGTATTTGTTGCGAAGCAGATGTTTTTATTTTTGGTGAAGTTCAAGCTGTCAGTTTGTGTGTTGTTGTTGTTTTATGAATGGTGCTTTTGGTACTACAGTTAATAAATTTTTGCCTAACCCAGGATCACAATTTTCTCTTATATTTTTTTCTTCAAGTTTTGTGGTTTGGGTTTTACATTTATGTATACAATCCATTTTGATTCAATTTTAGATATGTTTTGGATTGATGTTTAATTTTTTGGCTTCGTGATACCAAATTGTTTCAGTACCATTTGTTGAAAAGATTATCCCTTTCTTTATTGAATTGCTTTTGTCCATTGTTATAAGTCAGCTAACTGTAATTATGTATTTAGGAATATTTATGTAAGGACTATTCTGTTCCTCCAATGTATTTACTATCTTCATGCCAATATCACATTGTTTTTATTATTGTAATTCTTTGATAAGTCATATAATCAGCTAGTGTTAGTCCTCCAACTTTACTTTTATTTTTTAGAGAAGTTTTGTTGTGAATCTTTTAAAATATCTTCTATGTTTTTACTTAACTTTTAAAAATTAGAATGCAATTATAATAACTGTTTTAATATTCTTCTCTGGTAATTCTAATATCTGTGTCATTTCCGAGTCAGTTTTGATGAATTAACTTTTCTCTTCATTCTAGGTTATGTATTCCTGCTTCTTTTCATGCCTAATAATTTTTAACTGGGTGCCAGGCATTGCAAATTTTACCTTGTTGGGTGCTGAATAATTTTGTATTTCTACAAATATTATATTACTAGAGGTGCAGTGCACAAAATTCATGCATGGGGGGGGGGCCCTGAACCCAGCCTGCACACTGTTCAATCTGGGACTCCTCAAGGGATGTCTGACTGCCCATTTAGGCCCCAAATCTCACTGGCCAGTCAGACATCCTTCTCAGAATCCTGGACTGCTGGCTCCCAACTGCTCGCCTGCTTGCCTGCCTGATTGCCCCTAAGTGCTTCTGGATACCAGCCCGATCAACCCCTAACTAATTCCCTGCCAGGCTGATCGATGCCTAACTGCTCCCCTGCTGGCCCAATTGCCCCTAACTTCCCTCTCCTGCCAGCCTGGTTACCCCCAACTGCCCTCCCCTGCTGGCCTCTTCACACCCAACTGCCCTCCCTTGCCAGCCCCTGGTCACCCCCAACTGCCCTTCCCTGCTGGCTCAGTCACCTCCAACTGCCCTCCCCTGCTGGCTCAGTCACCCCTAACTGCCCTCCCTTTCCTGCCTGGTTACCCCTAACTACCCTATCCTACCAGTCTGTTTGCCCCTAATTGCCCTACTCTGCCAGCCCAATTGCCCCTAACTGCCCTCCCCTGCCAGAGTGGTGACCCCCAACTGCCCTCCCCTACTGGCTCAGTCACCCCTAACTTTCCTCCCTTGCCTGCCTGGTTAACCCGAACTGTTCTCTCCTGCCAGCCTGGTCACCCCTAACTGCCCTCCCCTGCCAGTCTGGTGACCTTTAACTGCCCTCCGCTGCCAGCCTGGTCACCCCCAACTGCCCTTCCCTACAGGCCTAGTCACATCTAACTGCCCTCCCCTGATGGCTTGATCACCCCTAACTGCTCTCCCTTGCCAGCCTGATCACTCCTAACTGCCCTCCCCTGCCGGCCATCTTGTGGTAGCCATCTGTGTCCACATGAGGGTGTCCATTTTTTACTACATGGGGGCGGCCATCTTGTGTGTTGGAGTGACAGTCAATTTGCATATTACTCTTTTATTAGATAGAATAGAAGCCTGGTGCATGGGTGGGGGCCAGCTGGTTTTCCCTGAAGGGTGTCCTGGATCAGGGTGGGTGTTCCCCTGGTCGAGGGGCCTGTGGTGGTTTGTAGGCTGGCCACATCCCCCAATGACCCAAGTGGAGGCCCTGGTATCTGGGATTTATTTATCTTCTACAATTGAAACTTTGTAACCTGGAGTGAAGCCAAGCCTTCTGTTCACACAGCCATTGAAACTTAATCAGAGGCCTGGGTGGCCAGGGTTTGCAGAAAGCTTGGCTTCCTCCATTGCCAGGGGCAACCCAAGCCTCCCTCCTGCCCTTTCTGTGGCCGTAACCATCTTGGTTGGGTTAATTTCCATACTCACTCTAATTGGCTGATGGGCATGGCTTGTGAGTGTAGTGGAGATACGGCCAATTTGCATATTACTCTTTTATTAGATAGCAGGATTGAGCTTCATTCTGGAACACAGTTAATTTACTTGGAACAGTTTGATGATTTGAGGTCTTGCTTTAAAGGTTTATTTGGTGTGGCCAGAGCAGCACTCAGTGTAGGATAAGAATTCTTACTGAGGCAAAAATTTTCTGTGTATTTTACCTAATTCCCTGTTAGCTGTGAAATTTTCCAAACTGACTAGAGGGAACAGGTGCTTAGCATCATTGCCTCTAATTGTTTCAGGAAGTCTTTTTTTTTTTTATCCTTCAATAGTTTCTCAACATGCATATGCTAATCCATATTCTGCTACATACCTAAAAAGACCTTTTATAGTTCTTTAGAGTTCACTCTGTATAAGTCTCTACTCACTAGTCCTCTATATTATAACTCTAGCTTTATGGCCTCCCCAAACTCTCAGCTTTGTCTCTCAACTCAGGGAGTCCAGTAGACTCCACTTGGGTTCTCTGCCCCTGTATCATGTCCTAGAAACTCTAAAAGGCAAAAGTTGAAGTAATCATGCATCTTACCTATTTTTCTGGGTCTTGGAAATTACTATACTTTATTGCCTAATGTCCAATATCTTGAAAAACCATTTCTTCACTCTCCTGTTATTTTTTGGTTGTTTCAAGTAGGAGGGTAAATCTGTATTCTGTTATTCCATTTTGGCCAGAAGTGAAAATATTTTTATAATTTAACTTTATAAATTTATTTTCATAAATTTATATGAAAGGATATGGATGATAGACTGGAAGGCAAGGATTTAAGGAATTAGGATCACACTCAGAGATAAGTTTGGAGGCTGGCAACAAGAGAAAGACCAGGAGGTACCACTCAGATCCATCAGGGTTTTGGCCATGATTCCTGCTCCAAGAAGGATTTTGCTATTGTAGTCATGTACCATAGTCTTGTGATCCATCATGATTAGAGGCTTGGTAGGAAGGGTTCAGCCTGGGGGCTCTGTCTGCCTTGCCCTATGGTAAAAGACCCATCCCTGACTCCTTTGTGTTCTGGGTACATCTTCTCCCATTCTACCTGCTGACATGGAGGTAGGCAGGAACACTTTGAGGTGACATATGGTGTAGCCAGAGGTATCACCTGAGGCTGCTAGAATTATCTTGGTGGATGATAGTGATTCCAAATGCCTGTCATATGGGAAGATGTGGAATCAGGCACTTGGTGTACCTTGGGATGACCCAGGAAATCCCTTGTTCCCTGGAAATCGTGGGACTGTGTTCTACATTCAAAAGGAAAAGCCAATGCATTTCTCTGACCCTAAGATCCATTCTAAGAATCTGTGCTCCAGTGAGATAAATTGGTGACAGGCACAAGACATTTGAACAAAGAATTTCACTGTGGTGATGCTATGAGAACAACAGTTTAGAAACAATTTGTGTCTTCCAGTAGCAGACTGGGTAAATATGTAGGCTCCTTCCGTCAAATGGAATGCCAGGCTGCTGCTGAAGAAAAAAAGGTAGATCCAAATATGTGACAGGGACCATGGTATGTTGTGAAATGGTAAAGACAAGATGCAGAAAGAGTTCAAAATACTGCTGTAGTGGATGCAGTCCTGCACCCACAAATCCTGGTCCACATGCTCATATGTATGAAATTGTGCAATACAGCCTCCCATGTCTGTCTTCTTCATTCAACGCAATGATTTTGAGACTCATTCATGTTGCTGTATGTATCAGCAATGAACTTATATTACTGAATAATATTCCACTATATGGAGGTATCACAGTTTGTTTGCTTTTTCTCCTTTTGATGAGCATCTAGGTTGTTTTAATTTGGGAAAGTTATTAATAAAACTCCTATTAACATTTGCATATAAATCTTTGGATGGATACATGATTTCCTTTCTCTTTGGTCAAAATCTAGCAAGCTAGTGTTGAATCATATGGTGAATATACTTTTAACTTTATGAGAAATTACCAAAACTTTCTCCAAAGTGATTATCCTATTTGACATTTCTAACAGCTTTGTATGAGATATTCCATTGCTTCACACCATCACTTATATTTTACATTGTCATTCTTTTAACTTTTAGCTACTTTGATGGGTATATAGTGGTAGTATCTCATGTTGATTTTATAGTGGTGGATACTTTTCATGTTTTTATTGGCTATCTGTATATCTTTTTGTGTGTGACATCTTTTCAAGATCATTTTTAAAGTCTTTTTATTATTGAGTTGTGGGATTTCTTTATATATTCTGGATACAAGTCCTAAGAGTGTGAGAGGTATGAGAGAGAGAGAGAGAGAGAGAGAGAGAGAGAGAGAGAGAGAGATAAAGAAAGAATTCATATTTTCTTTACTAGATATCTTGTCCATACATTTTTTTACTGGAGTCTTCTGATGAGGAGAAATAAGTTTTTAAATTTGATGAAGTACCAATTATTTCTTTTTAAGATAGCGGTTACTGTGCCCTCTCTAAGAAAACTTTGCAACCTGAAAGTTCTAAAAGTATTCTTTTATGATTTCTTTGAGTCCTAGTTATTTCTTTCCAGTTCTATTTTTTATATTTAGCTTTCTGACTTATCTAGAATTAATTTGGTATATGGTATGAGGTTGGGTTAAGATTATTTTTCCATCATATAAAATGTAGTTGCTTTGGAACTATTTATTGGAAGAGTTTCCTATCTCCATTCAATTGCTTTGGAGCTCTGCCAAAAAGTAGTTAGCTCTAGGCCCTGAAGAGGAAGGTAGGAACATAGATGAGGGCTTCTCAGGCTGAATCAGGCCTGCCCTGATTCAGCTTTGTCCCCACCATAGTTCTTTCTCCCCAGCTCTGATACCTCTCTCTGTAGGGGTTTCCATTGCCCCATAAAGATGGTAAGGCTGCTAGCCCAGATCTGTGTTACTACAGACCATGCTCTTTTCTCTATTACTTTGAAGGATCCAGATTCCTTCTCCTTTGCAATTCAAGTTTTAAGGGCATTTACCGTTTCTTACTCACCTATCTAGCTATCTGGCCAATGTTCCAGAAAAACAACTTGAAAGATTGCAGTAGCTTGCCTACTCATTGATAACTCAATCAGCGAGGCTAACAGGCTACAAGGCTGGAGAGAGTCCTTGCAGCTTGTCACTTCTGGAGAAATGATGAGTTCCTGGCAGACATAGGCTGTGAATGGATTTGGAGAACCTGACTCACACTCAGGAATCCAGATTCTCTGCGCAGATGTTAAATTACATTTTGGATCAGATGGTCACCGATCTCCCTTACCCATCAATTAAAGATGAGACTCGTCCATGATTGAGGCCTACATCCTGAAAACCAATTGCTACAGAAGTATTATTCTAAGTGGATTCATAATCTCAGCCTTGCTTTGTATCTCTGGGTAATTGTATGCTGTTGGACTACATATCCCAGAGATCAGACTAAAAAAGAAGGTGAAGCTTGGGGCATTGTGTGAATATGAGAATATCACTGTTCAAATTCTCAAAAGTGCATGTACAACAGTTTGCAGGGTGTGTGGTTGGGGTTGAGCCTCATAGTCAGCCAGCCTGAGGGGAGAACCCACTCATGAATAGGACATCAACAATCAAGACCCAATAAATAACCCTCATAAAGGATTTTCCTAGAGCATTCATTTCAGAAGATCAAAGAGGCTGCACCACTGGTCCAACAGGACACTTGTTACATAAGGCCACTGCATGAAAACTGGGAGGTAAGCATTTCTACCTAATACATAGAAACAAACACAAAGGGACAGGAAAATGTGAAGAGACTAAAAAATAGTCCCCAAATGAAAGAAAAGGAAGAAGCTCAAGAAAAAAAAAGTTACATGAAATGGAAGTAAATAATTTATTAGATATAGAGTTCAAAGTAATGATTATAAGGATGCTTAAGCAACTTATTGAGAATAACAAGGAACTTAGTGGGAACTACAACAGCATGAAAAATGAAATAGAAACCATGAACAAGAACCAGTCAGAAATGAGGAATACTATATCAGACATCAAGAATATACTGAAAGGAATCAAAAGTAGATTGATTAAAGTAGAGAATTGAATAAGTAATTAGAAAGACAAGGTAGAAAAAACATCCAATTACAATAACCAAAAGAAAAAATAATTAAAAAGCAGGAAGATAGGGTAGGGCCGTGGTCAGCAAACTGTGGCTGGCAAGCCACATGCAGTTCTTTGACCCCTTGAGTGTGGCTCTTCCACAAAATGCCAGGGCCTAAGCGAATCTCTTCTGAAGAAGTGGCATTAGAAGAAGTTTAAGTTTAAAAAATTTGGCTCTCAAAAGAAATTTCAATCATTGTACTGTTGATTTGGCTCTGTTGACTAATGAGTTTGTTGATCACTGGGTAAGGGGAACTGAGGGACAACATCAAACAAAAAAATTTGCATCATAGGGGTACTTTAAGAAGAAGAAAGTGAGCAAAGAATGGAGAACCTGTTTAAAGAAATAATGACAGAAAATTTCCCTAACATGGTGAAGGAAAATGTCACACACATTTAGGAAGCACAGAAAGTCTCAATCAAGAGACCGACTGCAAGACACATCATAATTAAAATAATAAATGTTATTGACAAAGAAAGAATCTTAAAGACAGCAAGAGAAAGAAAGAAAGTTACCTACAAGAGAGTTCCCATTAGACTGTCAGCTGATTTCTCAACAGAAATGCTTCAGGCCAGAAGGGATTGGCATGAAGTATTCAAAATAATAAAAAGCAAGGACCTGAATCCAAGACTACTCTAAAGGCTATCATTTAAAATTGAAGGTGAAATAAAAAGGTTCCCAGTCAAAAACAGCTAAAGAAGTACATTACCACCAAACCAGCATTGTAAAAAATATTAAAGGGACCACTTTAAGAAGAAGAAAAAGAGAGGGGGGCAGACATAGGTATAAAAAGATGGCAATACATAACTACTTAAAATAATAACCTTAAATGTAAATGGATTAAGTGCTCCAATCAAAAGACATAGGGTAGCTGGATGTCTGAGAAAACATGACCCATATATATGCTGTCTACAAGAGATTCACCTCAGAACAAAGGATTCACACAGACTAAAAGTGAAGAGATGATAAAAAGTATTCTATGCAAATGAAAATGGGAAAAAAAGGCTAGGTTAGCAATACTAATATCTGGAAAAAAGAAGGTCACTATGAACCAACAAGAAAATATAACCCTCATAAACACATAAGTAGCCAACATAGGAGAAACCTAATTATATTTTAAAAACTCTTGGAAGACTTTAAGGAAGAGATTGATAGAGATAAAATCATAGTAGGGTATTTTAACACCCTACTGACATCACTGGATAAATTCCAGACCAAAAAATCAACAAGGAATCAGTAATCTTAAACAACTGGATCTGATGAATTTAATTAATATTTACAGAACATTTTATCTGAAAGTGGCAGAATGTACATTCATCTTAAGTGCACATGGAACATTCTCAAAGATAGACCACATGTTAGGACACAAAATAAGTCTTAACAAATTGAAGAATATTGAAATAATATCCAGCACCTTCTCAGATCACAATGGTATTCAAATAGATGTCAACTATAATAAAAAAATACCTCAAAAACCTTCAAACATTGAGGTTAAATGGCATGTTATTAAACAATGAATAGACTGCCAATGAGAACAAGAAAGAAATAAAAAGCTTCCAGAAACAAATTAAAATGAACACGCAACAACCCCAAATCTCTGGGACACAGTGAAAGCAGTCCTGAGAGAGAAGTACATAGCTTTACAGGATTACCTCAAGAAACAAGAAAAAGCTCAAACAAACAATCTAGCCCTACAAGTAAAAGAAATGGAAATAGAACAATAAGAAAAGCCTGGAGGAGAAACCAAGATGGCAGCATAGGTGAACACCTAAAGAGCTGCCTCGCACAACATTTTCAAAACTACAACTAAAAGATAGAATGGACATCATCCAGAATCACAGGAAAGCTAGCTGAGTGGAAATTCTACAACTAGAAGGAAAGAGAGGGGCTCACAGAGATTCAGAGGAGCTGCAAAAAGCTGAGGTACGGAGACGCGCACACGTGAAGAGAGTGGGCGTCAGAGCATCTGGCTGGCTTCCCTGGCAGGAGGGAGATGGAGACTCTCAACTGCACTGAATCCCTTATCCCACCGTACTGAACTCCAGGTCCAGACGAGGCTCAGACCGGGGGAGTTTGGACTGTGAAAAGGGAGAAGTGCATGGAAATTTAGGGGAGCTGCACACCACTGTATGCAGAAGACGGACTGCTGATTGTGCCACTGGCTTTCTCTAATGGGCGGGAGACAGAGCATCCCAACTGCTCCACTTCTAACTCCAGTGAACCCCAGTTTCGGGCAAGACCTGGTGACTCAGACTCATATGGGTCCCAGAGTTCAGGGGAGCCAGAAAGGCAGGGGTCTAGAGGCACTGGGCTCATGTGCACAGGGACAGCTCCAGTGATTACTGAGAGACACGTGAGACCCGGGGGCCCAATAGGGCGGGGCTGATTGGAAAGCAAGGCCATCCGTTAAGCCCTGAGACTCCACCCATCCCAAGATCAACAGAGGCTTTTGCAGTTTTGCAAGTCTTGTATCATAAGGCTGATTCCAACACAGAAGTTATCCCGGCATAGTGAAAATGTGGAGACAAAGGAACAGATAAAAAACAAAAGAAATGGAGGAAACGACTGGATATAGAGTTCAAAATTATGTTTATAAGGTTTTTCAATAATTTCCTAGAAAAGATGAATAAATTTAGTGAGACTCAAGAGGAGATGAAAAAGGACCAACTAGAAATTAAACATACACTGACTGAAATAAAAAATATTATACAGAGACCTAACAGCAGTCTAGAGGAGAGCAAAAATCAAGTCAAAGATTTGAAATACAAAGAAGCAGAAAACACTCAACTGGAAAAGCAAGAAGAAAAAGAATCCAAAAATGTGAAGATAGTGTAAGGAGCCTCTGGGACAACTTCAAGTATACCAACATCAGAATTATGGGAGTGCCAGAAGAAGAGAGAGAGCAAGATGCTGAAAACCTATTTAAAGAAATAATGACTGAAAACTTCCCCTACCTGGTGAAAGAAATAGACTTACAAGTCCAGGAAGCACACAGAACCCCAAACAAAAGGAATCCAAAGAGGACCACATCAAGATACATCATAATTAAAATATCAAGAGCAAAAACAAAGAGAGAATATTAAAAGCAGCAAGAGAAAAACAGTTCATTACCTATAAGGGAGCACCCATATGATTGTCAGCTGATTTCTTAATAGAAACTATGCAGGCCACAAGGGAGTGGCAAGAAATATTCAAAGTGATGAATAGTAAGAACCTACAACCAAGATTACTCTACCCAGCAAAGCTATCATTCAGAATTGAAGGGCAAATAAAAAGTTTCACAGATAAGAAAAAGCTAAAGGAGTTCATCAACCAAACCAGTATTATATGAAATGCTGAAAGGTACTCTTTAAGAAGAGGAAGAAGAAAAAGGTAAAAGATAAAAAATGATGAACAACAAATACATATCTATCAACAAGTGAATCTAAAAATTAAGTGAATTAAAAATTTGATCAACAGAATAAACTGGTGAATATAATAGAATCAGGAGCACAGAAAGGGAGTGGACTGATAATTCTCAGGGGAAAAGGGGTGAGGGCTGTACAGGGAGAGACTGGACAAAAATCATACACCTATGAATGAGGTCAATGGGAGGGAGGTAAGGGCAGAGGGAAGGGTGGGCTGGGTGGAGGGGTGTTATGGAGGGGAAAAAAGAGAAACAAATGTAATAATCTGAATAATAAAGATTTAATTTAAAAAAGAATAATAAAAAAATAAGGGGAAAAAAAGATCCAATTATTAAATGATTTAATCCATTAAAAAAGAGAGAGAGAGAGAGAGAATTACAGGCCAATATTCCTGATGAACATAAATGCTAAAGTCCTCAACAAAATATTAGCAAATCAGATACAGCAGCACATTAAAAGATCAAACACGATGATCAAGTGGAATTTATTCTGGGAATTCAAGGCTAGTACAATATTCACAAATCAATAAATGTGATACATCACATAAATAAAATGAAGGCTAAAATAATATGATCATATCAATAGATGCAGAAAAAACATTTTATAAAATCCAGCACACATTTATGATAAAAACTCAGCCACGTGGGAATAGAGGGATCAATCTTCACCATAATAAAGACCATACATGACAAACCTATAGCCAACATCATACTCACTGGGCAAAAAATAAAAGTGTTTCCCTTAAGATGAGGACCAAGACAGGGACGTCTGCTTTCACCACTTTTATTCAACATAGTACTGAAAGTACTAACTGCAGTGATTAGACAAGAAGAAAAAATAAAATGCATCCAAATTGGAAAGGAGGAAATAAACTTATTTTTCACAGATGATATGATATTGTACATAGAAAACATTAAAGGCTTCACCAAAAAACTGCTGGATTTGATAAATGAATGTAGCAATGTAGCAGGATACAAAATAAACATCCAGAAATTGATGGCATTTTATACAGCAGCGGTTCTCAACCTGTGGGTCGTGACCCCTTTGGGGGTCCATCGACCCCATCACAGGGGTCGCCTAAGACTATCAGAAAACACAGATATTTACATTACGATTCACAACAGTAGCAAAATTACTGTTAGGAGGTAGCAAAGAAAATAATTTTTTGGTTGGGGGTCACCACAACATGAGGAACTGTATTAAAGGGTCCTGGCATTAGCAAGGTTGAGAACCACTGTTATACAGGAAGGTGAGGGTGCGGGTTGAGGAGAAAGATTAACTGGGGAACTTATATGCATACTAGAGGCCCAGTGAATGGAATTCATGCACACGGGGTGAGGGGGCACTCAGCCTGGCCTGTGCCCTTTCACAGTCTGGGAGCCCTCAGGGGATGTCCAACTGATGGCCATGGGAAGCAGGCCTCAGCCAGCAGTCAGAAATCCTTAGCGCTGCCACAGGGGTGGGATAGGCTCCTGCCACCACAGCTGCACTTGCCAGCCTTTTACCCGGCTTCTGGCTTAGTGGTGCTTCCCCTGTAGGAGTGCCCTGACACCAAGGGCAGCTCCTGCATTGAGCATCTGCCCTCTGGTGGTCAGTGCACGTCATAGAGACCAGTCGTTCTGCTGTTTGGTCGATTTGTATATTAGCCTTTTATTATATAGGATATACATAGCCCATGGACACAGACAATACAATGGTGAAGGCTTAGGAGGGATTGGTGTGGGGAGGAGGGAGTCAATGAGAAAAACACACACACACACACACACACACACACACACACACACACACCACAAAGAGGACATCTATAATACTTTCAACAATAAAATTTTTAAAAAAGACGACATACTGATGGCCAATGAAAAAAATGCTCAACATCACTAATCATCAGAGAGATGTAAATTAAAATTACAATAAGTTATCACCTCACACCTGCCAGAAGGGCTGCCATCAATAAATCAGCAAGCAAGTGTTGGTGAGGATGTGGAGAATAGGGAACCCTAATACACTGTTGTTGGTAATGCCAACTGGTGCAGCCACTGTGGAAAGAGTATGGAGTTTTCTCAAGATATTAAAAATGGAGCTGCTGTTTGATCCAGCAATCCCACTTCTAGGAATATATCCTAAGAATTTTGAAACACCAATCAGAAAGAATATAAGCACCCCTGTGTGCATAGCAGTTATTTACAATAGCTAATACCTGGAAACAGCCCAAGTGCCCATCAGTAGCTGAGTGGATAAAAAAAGCCGTGGTACATTTACACCATGGAATACTACATGGCAGTGAAAAATAATGAACTTACATTTGCAACAGTATGGATTGATCTGGAAAGTATTGTGCTAAGTGAAATAAGCCAGTCAGAGAAAGACAAATATCACATGATCTCACTTATATGTGGAATCTAATGAACAAAATAAACTGACGAACAAAATAGGTCCAAAGATATGGATTCATGGAACAGAAAGATCTCAAAGGGTGTGGAAGGGATAGGAAGATACTAACCAAAAGACGCGTGCATATGTGCATAACCCATGATCACAGACAATAGTGTGGGGAAGTCCTGGGGTGGAGTGGTGGCTAGGTGGAGGGAAGCAAAGAGGAGGAAATGGGAGGTAAAGGAGAACAAATGGGGGACATCTCTAATAGTGTCAACAATAAATAAATAAATAAATAAATAAATAAATAAATAAATA
The DNA here is from genome assembly GCA_011751065.1 of Lasiurus cinereus. Taxonomy (NCBI): domain Eukaryota; kingdom Metazoa; phylum Chordata; class Mammalia; order Chiroptera; family Vespertilionidae; genus Lasiurus; species Lasiurus cinereus. The sequence continues at coordinate 3,421,454 of JAAGEH010000034.1, read as the reverse complement.
CTCTATAAGGGTGTATCTATTTTGATTATATTCTTCTCAATTAATTAGCTTGCCTATCCTCATGCTGGTATCATAATGAGTCCATAAATTTCACCTTCTTTCTCAAGATGGCTTTGGATATTCTCAGTCCTTCATATTTCCATATAAATTTTAGAATAAACTTGAAAAAGTCCTCAACATCACTAATCATGAAAGAGATGCAAATTAAAACTACAATGCAAGAACAGGGTGCTGCAATTTTGATTGAGATTGAATTAGCTCTATAGATTGCTTTGAGAAGCAACATTTTAGCCATGTTATCTTTCATTGAATGTAGTACGTATATAGCAATATTTTCAGTCTCTATGTATTTTACTTCTATTTTCTTTTCTTGTAACCTGAAACACATATATTAAATTGAAAAAATTAGGGCAAATATTCCTACCTTATTATCAACCTAAGATACAATACATGTGATGCTAATTGTGTGTTCGTTATAGATATACTCTATCAGATTGAGGAAATTTCCCTTTATCCCTAGAACTTGCTAAGTGCTTCTATTACCCATTTGGGTAGATGTTGAATTTTTCAAATGATTTTCTGTATCTATTAAGAGGATCATATGATATTTCTTCATTCTGTTTTTATAAATTATATTGATTTTTAAAATTTCTTTTTGAAATTTTTATTTCTTAATTATGGTTGACCTTCAATATTATCTTATATTAGTTTCAGGTATATGACATAATGAATAGAGAATTATATAATTTATGAAGTCTTATCCCCGATAAATCGAGTACCCACCTAACACCATACATAATTATTACAGTATTATTGACTATATTCTTTACACCCCCAAAGATTACTTTGTAACTACCAATTGGTACTTCTTAATCACTTTAACTTTTTCACCCAGCCTTCAACTCTTTTCCCATCTGGCAAATCTCATTTTGTTCTCTGTAGCTATGAGTTTATTTCTGTTTTATTTGTTCATTTATTTTGTGTTTTTACTTTCCACATATAGGTGAAATCATACGGTATTTAATTTTCTCTATCTGATTTATTTCACTTAGCATAATGCCCTCCATTATTTCGAATGGTAAGATTTCATTTTTTATGACCAAGTGATATTCTATTGTATATATGTACCACCACTGTAAAATATATGTATATATAATTGATTTCAGAGAGAAAGGGAGAGGGAGAGAAAGATAGAAACATCAATGATGAAAGAGAATCATTGATTGGCTGACTCCTGCACATACCAAACTGGGGATCAAGCCTGCAATCTGGGCATGTGCCTTGACCTGGAATCAAACTGTGATCTCCTGCTTCATAGGTTGACACTCAACCACTGAGCCATGCCAGCTGTCTGTATCACCATTTTTTTTAATCCACTCTTCTATTGAAGAGCAGTTGGGCTGCTTCAATATCTTGGCTTTGCTATTGTAAATAACCCTTCAAAAATAACCTTTGCTATTGGAAATAACCTTTCTGAATTAAGGGTTAAGTTATGGGCTCCTTTGAACATATAACCAGGAGAAGAATCACTGGGTCATGATTTTTGAGGAAGCTCCACACCATTTTCCATAGAGGTTGCACCAATCTTTATTCCCAACAATAGTACAACCATTTTCCACATTCTCACCAACATTCGTTGTTTGTTGAATTATTGATGATAGCTATTCTGATAGGTCTGAGGTAATTACAGACTCAGTGCACGGGAGGGGTGGGGGGAGGGCGGGGGCGTGGCCTGCGGGGATTGGCTCACTATGAGAGTGCCACTTATCTAGTCAGCCTAGCAGCTCTTCCATTGTGAGAGCACACTGACCACCAGGTAGCAGTTCCTGCCTTGAGCATCTGCTTTCTGGTGGTCAGTATGTGTCATAATGACTGGTCAAGTGGTCATTCTGGTCGTTTTGCCATCAGGTCACTGAGCTTTCATTATAGGATGGTTTTTTCATTTGCATTTCTCTGATGATTAGTACATTGAACATTTTTATATGTATATTTGCTATCTGTAATATCCTATTTGGAGAAGTATCTATTTAGGTCCTCTGCCCACTTTTTAGTTGGATTGTTTGGTTTTCTTGGTATTGAGTAGTATGAGTTCTTTATAAATTTTGGATATTAATCCCTTATCGAATGTATCATTGGTGAATATGTTCTCTCCTTCAGTAGGTTGTCTTTTCATTTTGTTGATGATTTCCTTTGCTGTATAAAACTTTTTAGTTTGATGTAGTCCCCTTTATTTATTTTTTCTTTTGTTTCCCTTGCCCAAAGAGATATGTCATAAAAATATTGCTGAGTTTACTGCCTATGTTTTCTTTTAGAATTTTTATGGTTTCAAGACTTACATTTAAGTCCTTAATGCATTTTTTAAAATATATTTTTATTGATATTTTACAGAGAGGAAGGGAGAGGGATAGAAAGTCAGAAACATCGATGAGAGAGAGAGACATCGATCAGCAGCCTCCTACACGCCCCCTATTGGAGATGTGCCCGCAACCAAGGTACATGCCCTTGACCGGAATCGAACCTGGGACCTTTCAGTCCGCAGGCCGACGCTCTATCCACTGAGCCAAACCGGTCTCGGCAAGTCTTTAATACATTTTGAAATTAATCTTGTATATACATAAGAAGTTGGTATAGTTTCCTTTTTCTCCATGTATCTGTCCAGTTTTCCCAACACTATTTGTTAAATAGACTGTCTGTATCTAATTGTGTGTTCTTGCTTCCATTAACATTATTATTTGACCATACAGGCATGGGTTTCTTTCTGGGCTGTCTATTCTTTTTCATTAATTTATATGTCTATTTTTATACCAATATCATGCTGTTTGATTGTTATAGCCTTGTTATAGCCTTGTAGTATAATTTGATATCAGGTAGCATATTTCCAACTTTGTTCTTCTTTCTCAAGAATGCTCTAGTTATTCAAAGTTTTAGAATTATTTGTTTCAGTTCTGTGAAAAATGCCATTGGTATATTTACAGGGACTGCATTGATTCTGTAGATTGCTTTGCTAGTAGGACCATTTTAATATTAATTTTTCTTATCCATGAGCACACTTTATACTTCTATTTGTTTATATCTCTTTCAACTTTTTCCTTCAATGTCTTGTAATTTTCCAAGTACAGCCCTCGTTTTAAATTTAGGTATTTTGTTTTATTTTTTATATGTTTTTTAAAAAATATATTTTACTTTTACAGAGAGGAAGGGAGAGAGATAGAAAGTCAGAAACATCGATGAGAGAGAGAGACATCAATCAGCCACCTCCTGCACGCCCCACAGTGGAGATGTGCCCGCAAGCAAGGTACATGCCCCCAACCGGAATCGAACCTAGGACCTTTCAGTCCGCAAGCCGACCCACTGAGCCAAACCGGTCTCAGCTATTTTTTATATGTTTTTATTGATTTCAGAGAGAGGAAGGGGGAAGGAAAGAGATAGAAATATAAAAAATGAGAGAGAATCATCCATCAGCTTCCTCCTGCACACCCCCTACTGGGGATTGAGGCCATGTACCCTGACTGGCAATCAAACCATGACCTCCTGGTTCTTAGGTTGACAACCACTGAGCCACACTGACCAGGCTCTTAGGTATTTTATTTTTTGATGCAATTGTAAATGCGATTGTTTTATTAATTTCCCTGTTAGTTCACTATTGGTGTAAACAATGCAACTGATTTCTGAATATTAATTTCATATCTTGCTACTTTTCTGAATTCATTTATCAGTTATGGTAGTTTTTTGGTGGAATATTTGGGATTCTCTCTGTATAATATATCATCTATAAATAATAACAGTTTTACCTCTCCCTTTCCAATTTGGGTACCTTTTACTGCTTTTTCCTATCTGATTGCTGTGGCTAAGACTCCCAATGCTATGTTGAACAAAATTGGTGAAAGTGGTCTTGGTCAGTGTTGCTCAGTGGTTAGAGGACCAACTATACACCAGAGGGTCACAAATTTGATTCCCAGTCAAGGGCATGTAACCAGAGGGTTGCAGGTTCAATCCCTGGCCCCAGTTGGGGTGTGTGCAGGAGGCAACTAATTGATGTATCTCTCTCAGATTGATGCTTCTCTCTCACTCCCTCTCTCCCCCTCCCTCCCTTCCACTCTCTCTAAAGAAAAATCAATGGAAAGTGTATCCACAGGTGAGGATTAACAACTAAAAAACGAACAAACAAAAATCCCTGTTAAATGTGGATAATCCTGTCTTGCTCCTGATCTTAAGGAAACACTTTTAGTTTTTTTCCATTGAGTATAATGTTAGTTGTGGGCTTATCACATATGACCTTATTTATGTTACCTCTATTCCCACTTTGCTTATAGATTTTAAGATAAAATTATATTGATTTAAAATTATATTGATTTAGAGATAAAATTATATTGATTTTTGAATATTAAACCAAACTTGCACTCCTGGTATTAACACATACATGTGTACATGTACACACACACACACACACACACACACACACACATACACACACACACACACTTTTTCCCCTCAACCCCTGAAATTGATTTGATAATATTTGTTAAGGATTTTTGTGTCTACATTCCTAAAGGATATTGGACTGTAATTTTATTTTCTTATAATGTCCTTTACTCGTTTTGTGATTAAGGTTTTGTTAGTTTCATAGAATAATTAAAAGCTTATCTTCAACATTTAGTGCAAGCTTAGAGTTTTCTTTGTGGGGAAATTTTAAATTTTTAGTATGTGTAGGACTATTGATGTTTAGTGTATGTGTGTGTTATGTGATGGTGGGGGGGCCAAAGGGAGAGAGAGAGAACATTTTGGCTTTAGCTATTTGTTTATTTCATCTAGGTTGTCTAATCTATTGGCACAAAATTGTCCATATTTTTTATTTATTATTTGTTATTGTCTTCAGGACCTGTAATTGATTGCATCTTCTCTTTCATCCATAATATTGATAATTTATATTTTCTGTGTTTTTACTTCAATTGGCCTAGCTAGGGTTGTATCAATTTTATTGATTGATTCAAATAACTAACTTTTATTTCATTTATTTTTCTCTATTGTTTGTTTATTTCATATTTCATTGATTTCTGTTGTTGTATTTATTATATTCTTCTTTCTATTTTGAGTTTAATTTTCTTTTTATCTAAATTGTTAAGGTGTATATTTACACAATTGATTTTAGACCATTCTTTGATCATGTAAATCTTTAAAGCTATAAATTCCTTATAAATTTTCTTATTTACCTTGTGTCTTCTTCTTTGACTTGTGGGTTATTTGAAAGTGTGTTGCTTTAAAAGATTTGAGGATTTTTTTAATTCTTTACAATTATGGATTTCTAATTTAATTCTGTAGTAGTCAAAAACATATGCTGGATAATTTTGATTCTTTATAATTAAGACTTACTTTGCTGACTTTTAAAAAAATACATATTCTCCAGTACTGTGTTCTATAGATGTCAATTAGGTTAACTTGGTTTATAATGTTGTTTAGAATTCCTGTATTCTTATTGAATAGTCTATTTTTTAAAAATAAGGTCAACAGAAAGAACGGTCAAATCTACAACTATATTCTTTGATGTGTCTATTTCGCTCTTTAATTATCTTCATTTTTACTTCTGTGAATTTTGAGACTCTGTTATTAGATGCATTGATGTTTATAATTGCTATGTCTTCTGGAAGAATTGACTTATCATTATAAAGCAGTTTCTTTCTCAAGTAATATTTCATGTTTTTATATTTTCCCACATATTTACTATTTCTGGCACTCTTCACTTCTAAATGAAATATGGTTCCATTGATATAATTTATTTTCAGCCCAAAGAACTTCCTTTTAAATCTCCTGGTGTTGAATTCTTTCAGCTTTTGTTTGAAAATATCTTTATTTTTTATTTATTTTCAAGGGACATTTTTGCTGTTTATAGAATTCTAGAGTTGTTGTCTTACTGTCTTTTGCTGTTTCTGATGATAACTCAGTGGTATTTTTATCTTTGTTACCCTATATATAATTATGTCTTTTTGTCTGGCTAAGTTTAAGATTTTTCTCTTTAACTTTGCTTTTTAACCATTTGAATGTGATTTGCTTTGGTGTGGTTCTCTTTCTGTGTATGCCACTTGAGTTTATTATGCTCCTTGCATCTGCAGCCCTATAGTTTTCATTCAATTTCAAAAGTTTTCTGCCATTATTTCTTCAAATATTTTTCTGCCTCAAATCTATCTATCTATCTATCTATCTATCTATCTATCTATCTATCTATCTTCTATCTATCTCTATCAATCTTTATCTCTATCTTTATCTCTATCTCTCTACTTTTGGACTTCAATTTTACATATATTATACTAATTGATATTTTCCCACACAACACTGAGGCTCTTCTATTTATTTTTAGATCCCCTTTTCTCTGTATATTTCAGGTGGCTAGTTTCTACTGCCTTCAAGTTTGCTGATCTTTTCTCCTGCATTGTCCAAATTGATATTAAACCCATCTAGAGAATTTAAATTTGCAAATATTTTATTTATCAGCTTTAGAATTTTCTAAAGTTGATTTTTGTCTATAATTTAATTTTCTAATAAAATTCAACTTTTTCTTCATCCCATCCTATACTTTAAATTCTTGAGCATAGAATATTATATAATCCTATGTAATAAGGAGATAGTATGCAAATTGACTCTCACACCCTCACAAGATGGCTACCTATGACCAGGCTGGCAGAGGGGTTAGTGAGGGACGACCAAACAACTGAACAGCAGGCTGTGTGGGGTGACCAGGCCATCGGAGGGGCGGGAGAGGGTCAGTTGGAGGCAACCAGGCCAGCAGGGAGGGGGGCAGTAAGAGGTGATCAGGCTGGCGGGAGGTGCAGTTGGGGGTGACCAGGCCAGCAGTGGGGGTGGAGGGGAGTTAGAGGCAATCAGGCTGGCAGGCAGGTGAGTAGTTAGGAGCCAGTGGTTCTGGATTGTGAGAGGGGTGTCCGACTGCTGGTTTCGGCCTGATTCTGAGACATCCCCCAAGGGTTCCCGGATTGGAGAGGGTGCAGGCTTGCCTGAGAGCCTCCCCGCACCATGCACAAAATTCATGCATTGGGCCTCTAGTATAGAAAAAAAGAAAAGTCAATGTAAACATAATGGATTGGCAGACAAAAATTTCAAATGATTATTATACTATTAACATTGACTATTTTTTGCTCCTGATTGAGCCCCCTTTTCCTGCTTCTTTGTATGTCTAGTAATTTTTTATTGTGTTTCAAACATTGTGGATGCTATGCTATTATGAGATTGGATGTTGTTTCTCTTTAAAGAGTGTTGACGGGTCTTCTGACAGGCAGTTAAAACTGGTAGATGAACTTGATCCTGTTGAAGCTTGATTTTAGAAGATGAATCTAGAGTAGGCAGACCTCCGATGTCCCTGAGCATTGCACCACTTTCAGAATCTCTATTTAGATCTCAACCACCCAATAGTTGTTCTCTGCTAAACTTGGCACTTACAACTCAGTAATCTTCTAAAGCTTATCCTGTGCACTTACAACTCAGTAATCTTCTAAGTCTCTGAGATGCCCAATGCAGAATTCTGGTACATCTCTGCACAGCTTCCTTTTTCCATGTATCTTGCCATCAAATTCTATCCACCTCAGGAGTCCTGAGCTCCAATCTGCTTCCTCTTCCCAGTGAATTCTCTGTTTAGGTTCTGCATCCCTGTGCCACAGTTTGGTGAGTGGCCTGGCCATAAAGCCAGAATGTAGAGCCTTCCTTGTATGTTTCCCTTCTTTCAAGAATCACATCTCTGCTTTGTGTGATGCTCAGTGTTGAAACAGAATTCTTCATATCTCCTTTGTCTAGTTTTACAGTTGCCTGTAAGAATAGGATAAATCTGACACTCATTACTTCATGGTAACTGGAGCTGGAAGTTGAGATTCACTCATTACCCTTCATCTTTTATTTTTAAATTTGTAACCTTGTGCATACATTATCTTTATATTAGTTTTAATGCTGGTGTAAAAAAAATCCTAATGCAGGCTTAAAGATTCTGCTTGATTAACACAGCCATCCATGCAGGCTTTGTAGAATCCTCCCATCTCACTAGAGGTTTGAGCATTTGGAATGAGCTAACCCTGTTTGGAGTACTGGCCACCTACTTACTAGTTCTGTGTAAGTAACTTATTCTCTCTGAACTCCAGTTTTTTATAAGCAAACTAGTGGCCCAGTGCATGAAATTTGTGCACATTAAAAGGGAATTAATTAGAGGAAATATTTTTAAATTGCTATTTGACCTTTCTTTATAATAGAAGTGTCAGAGATGGAAGAAAATTAGTAAAATGTATATGAAAATCCTCCTCCTGTCAGAGTCTGGGGCATACCACAGGACCCAGAGTCAAGTCCCTACCCACCTGTGTGTGCCTTGAAATCGCATGAGACCCAGCCCCAGCCAGCCCCACCCCCATAAGCCCCACCAGGTTGGGCTGCAGCCTCAGGACTATGGCATACATCAGATGGGGGCGCAATCTGAGGTTCCCCGGCCTGGGATAGGGGTGTGGCCTGAGGTCCCCTGTCAAACTATGCCACATGGGGGGGCATAGCCTGAGCCCTCCCATCAAGCCCTGCTGGGAGAGGGGCATGGCCTGAGGTCCCCCATCAAGCCCCATAGGCTGGGGGCACAGCCTCAGATCTCCCAGCCCAGCACTGGGACAGGGGCCATGGCCTGAGGTCCCCTGGCCTGGTGCTGGGGCAGGGGTCCCCAGGCCAGGGCCGAGGTGGGAGGCATGCCTTGAGGATCCCCATCAAGCCTCTCTGGGCAGGGGGCTTGGGCTCAGGTCCCCCATCAAGCTCTGCTGGTAAGGGAGTGCAGCTTCATGTCCCCTGCCCGAGCCTGGCACCACGCAGCCTCAGGTCCCTGCTGATCACTCATTATGGCTCATTATGGGAACCCTGCCTCCACTGTGGGCACAGCCATCTTGTGTTATTGGAACTCAGCCTCCTCTGGGGTGCAGCCATCTTGTGTAACAGGAACCCAACTTCTGCTGCCGCCATCTTGTGACAGCATGAGGGTCAATTTGCATATCACTTTTTACTAGATAGTGATATACAAATTAACCGTAACTCAATCACAAAGCTGGCAGCTCCCATAGCCACAAGATGGCAGCGCCCAGTCCTCTCAGCCTCACCAGAGTCCCCTAGTCCTGGTGGGGGCGGGTGCTGAGAAAGGCAGTGTAAGCAGCCTGGCAGAATGCTTTCTTCATCACTGCAGCAACGAGGCAAGCTTTCTGCACTCGGCTGCAGATGGGCCTCTGGGCCACAGAGAGCCTCTGGGCAGCAGGCATAGAGTGAACAGGCCCTGTAGAGAGCTACTGGTGCACAGATTCATGCACAGGATTACTAGTATAGGATAAAGAGGATAACCCCTCCTCAACCCTCATCCCAGGCTGGAGAACCTCAGGTTGTGCCCCTGTTTGATGTGTACCAGGGTCCTGAGTCTGTGGCCCCAACCCGGTGGGGCTTGATGGGGGTGGGGATTATCCTCTTTATCCTGTAGCTTTAATAAGCAGATGAAATTGCTCCTCCAAAGTGCTTACCACAGTCCATGCTATTGTGTAGATACTCCTAAGTCCTATTTCTTTTCATTTTCCCCCCTCAGTGCTTAAGTAACAGAAATTTGATCCAGAGCCTGGAACTTTGCCTTTCTTCCTTTGTAATTTTCATCTTGGGAGAGTAAGTGAAGAATATTGTCCATGTATTCAGGCAACCAGTGGGACCAAGTCTGCAGGAGAGCCCTGGATGGATGGATGGATGGATGGATGGATGGATGGATGGGTGAATGGATGGATGGATGGATGGATGGATGGGTGAATGGATGGATGGATGACTGGATGGATAGATATGTGGGTGGCTGTACAGATGGGTGGAAGGATGAATACATGAATACATGAATTAATTAATGTTTATCCTATTTCCTTTTCTATCCCCACCTCTCTAAAAACTTAGCTCTCTGAAGGCAGGGCCATACCTCCTGCATCGTATAGTTGTAGACCCCTTGCCAAGGAATGAGTTTGTTCTACTTGTTTGTCCACCAGATTTCTCTCTGACTCCCACTTAACCCCAAGATCTGCTACAGACCACTCCCTAAAATATATCCCAGCTCCTTACCTTGCTTATGGCCCCAGTGACCTCATCACCCACACAGGAGCCTTCATGCATGTGCCAGACACTTGGACCTCCTCACCATTCCACAGCTGAGCAGACAGGCTTGGTAAACTCAGTCATTTCAGATGATGAACAGTCTTGCAAGCAAACAAGGCAGGGTAATGGTGCAGAGTGGTAGAGCAGGAAGGCTTTCAGAAATAACATCCCCAAGTTGGTCCTCTTATCTCTTCAGGGTAAAGGGAACTTTCTTATAGGACCCAGCTCAGGACCCAGTGATTAAGGTGCCCAGGGTCCCAGGAGGAATGGGGAATGACCAGGACAGCAAGGTACTGTCAGCCATGTGGTAAGTGAATGGGAAGTTCATGCACACACTCATTTGTTCATTTATTCACTAGTTTTTTTATTAAGCACCTACTGTGTACCAGACACTCTTCTAGGCATTGAGAACAAAGCAATGCACAAATCAGATTGGATCCTGCCTTCAGGAGCCTCCATTCTTTGGGAGACACAGATAATAGACAGATAAACCAATAATTATATAATATAAAATGAAGGCTGAGAAGAAAATAAAATGAAGCAATTGACTAATGAGTGGTCAGGGCTCTAAGAATGAAGGAGCCAATTGTGAAATTGTCCGAGGCAGAGGAAATAGCATGTGCAAAGGCCCTGAGACAAGAGCAGGGATCCACAGAGGTGGCTGTAGAGTGGGGTAGAGGAAAGATGGGGGTGACAGAACTAATAAGGTCCAAAGCCTCGTGTGGTTTGATATACCCAGTGTTTAAGAATATGAAATAGGTGCCAAATTTGGAAAACTGGAATATTTCACATCAAAATCCAGATTCTGAGCTTCTCCTAAAATTTGTCATTGTTGATGCCACCAGAACAGAGTCTTCTTCCTGCCACAACTTGGGCTCAGTGGGCCTCTCAACCCCATAGTGATGGGTGTCAGACACCCAGGCCCCACATTCACACCCCCTCACTGCACCTGCATCTGCACCTGCATCCTTCCCGGTCCCCACAGCACACAGGCCTCTCATTGCTCCTGTACCTCAAGCCTGGGCTGCAGCCTGACCCTCCTCTGAAAGGACCCCAGCTTCAGCCTTCTTGCTGGCTGCCTCCTCCTCAGCTCAGCTCAGCTGGGCCAGGTCTGTGGGCTCATCACTCTTGGAGGTACCCTAGACAGCCTGGCATAGAGAGTGAGAGCCCTGGGGCAAAGGAGACTCCATCCTGCCCTGCAGTTTGGCCCCCACTATGCTAGAAAAAGCCTGGCCCCCTTCTTAGATGGGATACAGTCCTGCTTCCCTCAGCTGCCATCCCCCCAAGCAGCTTCTGAAGTGATCCCTACCACATCCCTCATTTCATTCTCAGAGGGACTTCGTGATCTGTCTTAGACAGAAGACTGAGGCCCCTTGATGGGCCATGCTACACCCAGGCAGGAGGAGCCCTCTCCCTCTGAGCCATGTGGGGACCTGGAAGATTTGACTGGAGAAAGGCTTGGCCAGGGTGGGTAATAGAGTGTGAGGGACAGACAGGTCAGTGGGACAAAGGGTTAGATTCCTAGTTCCCTTTGGTATCAACTGTGGCAGAGGAGGAAGAGAGCACCTGAACCACATCCAAGGTCTGTGGCCTGTGTACCCACATTCTATTTCCACCCAAAAGATGTAGACAAGATGGCTCTGTCCAGCCTGCTCCATCCCCTCTCAGACTCACAGCCCAGTCTGTAAGTGGATGTCCAGGCCTCTAGACCCCAAGGGTCCCAGTCCTGGAGCTTCTTGCCAGACCCTGGGGCCACAGTCCAGTGAGGTGGGCACTCAGCCTCATCACCCACACTGACAGGCCACCTGGGCACCCTGCGGCCCATGAGCAAGCCTTTACAAACGGGGCTTACAGTTCAGTACGTAAGGAAATCTCTGCAAGTTCCTGCCAGGCAATGGGGATGTTGTCTGATTCCTACAGGCCATAATTTCTGGGGAGAGAAACATTTTTTTCTCCAAAATGATGGGAAGTCGCTGGTTACGGTTACGGCTGGCTGTTGACGTTGGGAAGCTGTTCTGATGCCCAGAATCCCACCTACCTCAGCTAAATGGTATCTTTATGAAATTAGCAGAACGGGGCTGCACCAAGGGGAGGAAAAAAAATTGAACTTTCAAATTTTAAGTATAATTGGAAAACTGACCTTTGGAAAATATTTTCCCACCCCTGCCCCACGCTAGAGAAGAATGGGCGCTTTATGTGGAGGGTGAGCCGAGACCTTGAGGGATTAGCTGGTCTCTCTGGAGGTAGAAGTGGAGTGTGTGGTGGGTTGTCAAGTCCCTCTGGGCATCCTGGCATTCCAGGGCTGTGGTCAATGGCTGCAGAGGGGCTGGGGACTGGGAGCGCATGGAGGAGCAGCTGAGGACAGGCCGGGTCTCAGGGAGAGCCTAGGGGGAGCCTGCTGGGCACCACTGTCCACTGGCTCAGAACATGTCAAAGCAGATATGCCATGCCTGGTGCGGACAGGAGTGGCCTGCACCCAGTTCTGGTCTGTTGGAGCTGAGTTTGAGAGGATAGGAAGTGCTGGCTGAGCTTCCAGGACACACCCAGCTTCGAAGTAGGTGCTGGGGGGCTCAGGATAAAAACAAGGCCCAATTCTATCCAGCAACTTGCTGAACTGATTCAGGGCTGCATGCGCACTTACATCCTTCTGAGCCTCGGTTTTCTCATCTATAAAATGGGATAACAGGAGGAAGAAATGACTAGCAGTCAGCTGGGGGAGGCCTGATGACCCCTTCCTGTTAGGACTGTGGCATGTTGTCTCTCCTGGAGGTTGATCCCTGGCTGTCTGGCTCATGGTCAGGGTTAGGGCTGGGTTAGGGTTATTAGGGTTAAGGTTAGGGTTAGGGTTATTAGGGTTGGGTTAGAGTTATTAGAGTTAGGATTAGGGTTATTAAGATTAAGGTTATTAGGGTTTGGGTTAGGGTTATTAGGGTTAGGTTATTAGGATTAGGTTTTCAGGGTTAGGATTATTAAGGTTAGGGTTAGGGTTATTAGGGTTAGGGTTAGAGTTATTAGGGTTAGGGTCCTTCTCACATTGCCGAGGGCCGAGTTTGTATGCTGGGACACAGCACTCAGGACTCCTCTCTCCCAGTGCCTTCTGTCCTCTCCTCCCAAGGTGCTGGCTCCGACTACTGGCCCACCTGGACCAGAAATTATGTAAAATGTGAGAGCGTGACACTGTGCTGTCTTGCGGCCTCTGCAGAGAGGAGCCAGAAGTCCTCCTGGTGGGAGAGGCAAACCCAGCTCCTCTGAACCCCCACAGATGCTGCTTTTCCCCAAATCCTTCCGCGACGGGGCACTTGTTTGGGGTTTTGCCCAACATCAGGCGAACGCAGGTGGCTCTGTCTGTGGAGCCTCGGCCTTATTTGAACCAGCCCTGGAGTCAGCCTCAGGGCTTGCTCGCACAGGCGCAGTTCCGCCCTCTTGGTGCTCGCCCTGCATAATCCACTTGCGCTTCCCACAGCCTAAGCGGGAGGGTATGACTGGCCCTGTCTTCTGACGAGGAACCGGCTTGGTGCCTACAGAGAACGGGGCAGAGCAGAGCTGGGCCCTGCGCCTGGCTGAATCTGCCCAGTTGCGGTGAGTCCAGCTTGGCGCCCCCTGGAGGCTGGGATCGCTGCTGACTGGGGGCTACAGGGTGGGGCCAGCTGGCGCATTGGAATTAATGGTGGGAGACAGCTGGTAGGAGGCCCCCCACCCCCAGGGCAGGTTCTGGTCCTTTCCCCTCCGTCGCACGTGTCTGCCCGCTCGCCTCTCTGAGCGTCTGCTGCTCCCTCCTGCCCTTCGGCTCCACTGGCCAGTCCCTCCAGTTCCTTGGTAGGACAGTGACAGTGACCCTCATGCATGTCCCCTGGGGCTAGGGCCTGCTCTACGTGCTTGGCACCCTTCCACCCCCTCTCGTGGCCCCGTGCAGGTGCGTGGTCGCCCTGCTTGCAGAAGAAGAAACCGTGGCAGCCAGGCCACATCTGAGCGCGCGAGGCCCCCGCCCCCAGCACCGCCCCCCTCCGGCCGGGAAGCGGAGGAGCCGGGTGCAGGGCGACTTCTCACATCTGTCCTCCTTGGAAGAAACGAGTGTTTACTAATGACCACTCCAGCCATTTCCATAATTGTCTCAAGGGTTTTATCAGACAAACAGGCTCAGGAGAAAAGCCAAAGGCATAGATGCTCAGGGAGCAGGACCAGGGAGCCCTGGAGCCGCGTCCATCCTGCCCTCCCCGCCCACAGCAAGGGACGCGGGCCCAGGAGGCAAGGGCGCAGCGGTTCCGGGAAAGTCGGTGCGGGACCAGGTGGTTCCGGGAAAGTCGGTGCGTGTGGCCGGTCCGCCCCGCACACCCCGCTCCCCGCAGCCCTCGCGAAGACAACGCGATTTCTTGACGCTAATTGCTTGAGTTTGAGGTAATATCGTCACAGAAACACCACAGTAACCTTTGGTCTTGGCAAATTCTCCCCTCAATCATGTAACATAAACAGCGATAAACGAGGGCTTTTTAAGGCTTCCTTCATAATGCGATGCACATGCATTTGTTACCGAATCTGCCTACTCTCCAAGCCCTGAAACCTGAGCGACTGGGAGGTGAGCAGCGGGGCGCAGGAGGTGGGGTCAGGGTTCCCTGGGAGACAGCCCAACCGCGGGGCCTCCGCCCTCCGCCCTCCTACCTCCCTCACCCCTTCCCCCGGGCCCCTCTCCTCCCCGCCCCCACTAGTTTCTCTACTTGGTTCATTTCTCTTTGCCCCCCACTTCCTATCCCTTTGTCTCACCTCCTTGCAGGGTATCTGGGTATTCTCTCTCTCTCTCTCTCTCTCTCTCTCTCTCTCTCTCTCTCTCTCTCCCACC
>JAAGEH010000034.1:3338578-3406389 GCA_011751065.1 Lasiurus cinereus | reverse complement strand
CCCCCCCAACCCCCTTGTCTACCTGATCCTTCTATTTTCTCTTTCTGTATCTGATTCTATCACTCATTGTCTACTCACTGCCTGTCTTCCCTAGTCCCCCTCTGTGCTTATCCCTCTGGTGCTGACTTCTGATTTCTCTCCCTCCAGCCTTTGCCTTCCTCCTGTCTCTCACTCTGCCCCTCTCTCCTACACAACTCCCACCACATGTACTCTATGAAAGCCCACTTCCTTCTCAGCACTTGGGGCTCAGAGGGGGCTTGGATATGACCTCTGGCCTGAGGTGGGGGAGATTGCAGTAGTGGAGGATGAGCAAAGTATATTAGGGCAGGGCACACAAGAAGAACTTAAGGAACACTGTCTTTTGATGGGGTGGAGAAATCAAGGCTGACTGCATGGAGGTGGTGACATAAGAGCAGAATCTGGAAGGAAAAATGGGAAGTGGCCTCATATAGACAGTAGGAGCAGAGGGACCATGGTAAAGGGCACAGAGGATAAAGTCAGGAGTGGTTTGTGGACTGAGGTGACTAGTGGAAACAGGGTGAAAGGTGGGCATCTGTGGACTGTGAAGGGTGCGGAACCGGCACTCTATCGGGGGCAGATAGGCCATCCCAAGGGCCCTGGGTAAGGGGCAGGGTATGGGAAGAAGGGTCTGTTCAGGCTATAAGATTTGGGGCAGCCCCATTACGAGGTAGAAGGGTGGAACAGCTGGCCAGAATCCTGGGAACCTTGAGGAGAGAAGGCCACTGCAGGCCTAGACACCAGGGCCCAGCCCAGCACTCCCATGAGCCCTCATGTGAGGGCTGTCCATCCTCGGGCCTCGTTTCTCTTCCACAAGTGGGGATGCTCCTATGTATCAACTGAGAGGGTTCAGGGGCATGATGCACAAGAATGTGCACTGGCCTCAGCATTTCTCTGGACAACTCATCATCCCCGTAGCTGCCACACACCTCACATGCTTGCTCCCTGCTGCTGCATCCCCATCTCAATAGGCTTGGACACTGAAGCACACAGAGGCTCAGCAACTGGCCCAGTGCTGTGCAGCCAGAAGGCACAGGGCCAGGCCTGGAGCCCCATCTGGAGCCCAAAACCCATGTCACTGCAGTGCTATGATGTGGTCCAGTGGGGGGGGGGGGCGGGGGGAGGGAGAGTATACAGACTCCAGACTAGATGGTCCCCCTTCTTCTCTATGGCCCTCATGGCAATTGGGGTGAGTGGGACAGAGCTGAGCCCCAACCAGTGCCATGCTTGCTATCACATATAAATCTCACCACAGCTGTCCCCCTGTCTGTACCTGGGACCTTTGGACCAAGGAGACACGTCGAGGGAGCTGGGCCTGCAACAGGTCAGGAAAGGCAGGCAGCAAAAGGAGCAGAGCAGACTGGAGCAGGCGAAGCCAAGATCGGAACCTGCCCTGGTTCTCAAGCCCAGAGCTCACTGACCTCCTTGGTGGATGAACATCCAGAGCCAACAGGACCAACAGCCAGGATCAGGTCCCAGGAATGTTTGATATTTCAAAATCCTATATAATAAAAGCCTAATATGCTAAGTGTCCAACTGTTCAACCATTTGACCAGTTGCTATGACATGCACTGACCAACAGGGGGAAGACCCTCCGACCAGTAAGTTAGCTTACTGCTGGGGGTCTGGCTGATGGGGACTGAGCAAGATGGTCCAGACATGCCCTTGAGCCCTCCTGCAGTCCCTCCCCGGCCCTGATAGTGCACCGGTGGGTTCCCTCAGCCTGGCCTGCACCTTGGCACAAACCAGAACCCCTCGGGGGATGTTGGAGAGCCAGTTTTGGCTCAATCCCCACAGGCCAGACCGAAGAACCCCACCATGATGGGATTGGTGCTCTTCTTAAGAAGAAATAGAGACAGGAAGCCACACACGTGCACCTAGGAAAGGCCATGTGAGCATACAGAGAGAAGCCAAGAAGCAGGTCCTCATCAGTCACAGAATTTTCCGGCTTTTTGACTACAATCTATATGTAGATAGATGCCTACAAAAGACTCATTTCAGTTTTAAGGACACACATAGGCTAAAAGTGAAGGAATAAAAAGAGATATTTCAAGCAAATGGCAACCAAAAGCAAGCAAGGACAGCAATACTTAATGAGACAGAATAGACTTTACTGGTAAGTTAAAAATGGTCCCAGGAGACAAAGAAAATGTTTATATAATGACAAAGGGGTCAATTCATTAAGACATAACAAATTTTATGCACCCATTGTTAGAGTACCAAAATATACTAATGGAAGGAAAAAGAAATATTACACAGCCATACAATTGTAGTTGGGGACTTCAACACTCCACTCTCAACAATAAATAGACCACCCAGAGTTTCAACAAGGAAACGGTAAATTTGAACAACACTAAATGACGCTAGCAGGACATATACAGGACATTCTACCCAACAGCAGCAGAATACACATGCTTCTCAAGCACACAGGGAAAACTTCCTGGATACACTATATGTTAGGACACAAACCAAGTCTCAACAAATTCAGGCAGATAGAAATTATATAAAGTATTTTTTCTGATTACAATGGTATAAACCTAGAAATTACTAAGAGGAAGAAAGCTGAAAAATACATAAGTCCATGAAAATAAAACAACACACTTCTAAGTAACCAATGTTTCAAAGAAGAAATTAAAAGGGCAATAAAAAAATAGCTTAAGAAAGTGGTCGGCAAATCTCGGCTCTCGAGCCACATATGGCTCTTTGGCCCCTGGAGTGTGGCTCTTCCACAAAATACCACATGCGAGCATGCACATACAGTGCAATTGAAACTTCGTGGCCCATGCCAGAAGTCTGTTTTCAGCTTGGGTGAGTCTATTTTGAAGAAGTGGCATTAGAAGAAGTTTAAGTTTAAAAATTTGGCTCTCAAAAGAAATTTCAATTGTTGTACTGTTTGTTTGTTTGTTTGTTTGTTTAAATATACTGAGGTGATATGTTTTTTTATTAATTTTTTATACATATCTCCCCATTGTTGATATCTGGCTCTGTTGACTAATGAGTTTGCCAATCACTGCCTTAAGACAAATGAAAATGGGAACATAGCCCTAGACCAGTGGTTGGCAAAATCATTAGTCAACAGAGTGGCAAACCGCAGCTCACGAGCCGCATGTGGCTCGCAAGCCGCAGTTTGCTGACCACTGCCCTAACCAGTTTGACTCAGTGGATAAAGCGTCAGCCTGTGGACTGAAGGGTCTCAGGTTCGATTCCGGCCAAGGGCACATGCCTGGGGTGTGGGCTCCATCCCCATTCAGGGGCGTGCAGAAGGCAGCCGATCAATGATTCCCTCTCATCATTGATGTTTCTATCTCTCTTTCTTCCTCTCTGAAATCAATTAAAAAATATTTTTTTAAAAAGAAATAAATGGGAACAATAACATGCAAATTTGTGGGCTACAACACAAAAATAATTCTAAGAGGAAAGTTTATAGTTATAAATGCATTCTTAAAAATTATAAGAAAGATCTCAAATAAATAACCTAACATTATACATCAGGAAACTAGAAAAAGAATAAAATAAGCCCAAAATTAGCAGAAGGAAGAAAATGCTAAAGATGAGAGCAGAAATAAACAAAATAGAGAATGGGGGGAAAAATGAAAAGATGATGAACAAACTTAAGAATTGGTTCTTTGAAAAGATAAAAATTTACAAACCTTTAGCTAGACTAATCAAAACAAAAATAGACCAAAACAAAATAATAAATAAAAAAGGAGATACCAACAAATTGGATAACCTTTTTGAAGAAATGATAAATTTATAGAAACATACAATCTGCCAACTCTGAATTATGAAGACATAAAAAATCTGAACAGTTCAATAGTAAGTAAGGAGATTGATTCAGCAAAAACTTCACAACAAAAACAAGTTCCCAGGATTTGAACAGCTTCACTGGTGAATTCTACCAATCATCTTAAGAATGAATGCTCATACTTCAAAATATTAAAAAGGAAGAACACTTCCAAACTCACTTTATGAGGCCAGTATTACCATCATACTAAAGCCAGATTTAAAAAATGCAAAACAACAACGAAAACCAACTAAAGGCCAATATTTCTGATGAATATAGATGAAAATAAGTCTACAAAATATTAACAAACTGAATTCAAAAACACATGAAGAAGATCATGCACAATGATCAAATAGGATTTATCTTTGGAAAGCAAGGAAGGTTCAACATATCCAAATCAATAAATGTGACACAACACATTATAGAATGAATAATAAAAATCATAAAATCATATAAATAGATAAAAAAACATTTGACCAAATATAACATCTTTTCATGATAAAGACTTAATAAATTTGAATAGAAGAAATGTACCACAAGATAATAAAGGCTGAATATGACAAGTCTATAGCTAACATAGGGCTCAGTGGTTAAAGGTTGAAAGCTTTTCTTCTGAGGTCAGAAACAAGACTAGAGTGCCCCTCTCATCACTTCTATTCAACACAGCCCTAAATGTCCTGGTTAAGTAATCAGACAGGGAGAGAGAGGAGAGAGGCGGGGGGAGTGGGATAGAGATCCAAATCAGAAAGGAAGAAACAAATAGTCCCTGCTTGTAGATGACATGACACTATATATAGAAAACCCTAAAGACTCCAGCAAAAACAACAACAAAAGAAACATGTATCAAATCATCACATTGTGCACCTTGAACTTGCATAATGTTAGACTTAATAAATACTGG
This sequence comes from Lasiurus cinereus, assembly GCA_011751065.1. Taxonomy (NCBI): domain Eukaryota; kingdom Metazoa; phylum Chordata; class Mammalia; order Chiroptera; family Vespertilionidae; genus Lasiurus; species Lasiurus cinereus. The sequence goes on along the minus strand of JAAGEH010000034.1, from coordinate 3,401,686 downwards.
TAAATTCAGTAAAGTTGCAGGATACAGAATCAACATACAAAAATCAGTTGTATTTCTATACACTAATAACAAAATTATCTGAAAAAGAAAGAAAACAATCCCATTTGCAATACCACCAAAGGCAATAAAATATTTTGAAATAAACTTAACCAAGGAAATGAAATAGCTGTACACTAAAAACTATAAGACATTAATTAAAGAAATAGAAGACATAAATGTCCTATATCCATAAATCAAAAGTTAACATTGTTAAATCAGAAGAATTAACATTGTTAAATTGCTCATACTACCAAAATCCATCTATAGATTCAATTAATCTCTATCAAGATTTAAGTAGCATTACCGAGACCTGTTTGATTCAGTGGATAGAGCGTCGGCTTGCAAACTGAAGGGTCCCAGGTTCGATTCCGGTTGGGGGCATGTACCTTGCTTGCGGGCACATCTCCACTGTGGGGCGTGCAGGAGGCAGCTGATCGATGTCTCTCTCTCTCATCGATGTTTCTGACTTTCTATCTTTCTCCCTTCCTCTCTGTAAAAAATCAATATAATATATTTAAAAAAAAAGATTTAAGTAGCATTGTTTACAGAAATAGAAAAATAAATCCTAAAATCTATATGGAACTACAGAAGACCTCAAATGGCAAAGCAATCTTGAGAAAAGAAAAAAGCTGGAGGTATCACACTTCCTTCATTTCAAACAGTATAACAAAGCTATGGTAATCAGAACAGTATAGTGCTGGCATAAAAATAGACATATAAGCCAATAGAACAGAATTAACACCCCAGAAGTAAGGCCACATACAGATAGCCAATTAATGTTTGACAAAGGAGCCAAAAATGCTCAATAGGAAAAGATAGGCAGACTCATCAATAAATAGTATTGGAAAAAAACAAATATCTCCTTTGAAAATGAAAATAGGATCTTTACTTATAAAAATTCAAAGTAGATTTAAATATTAAACATAAGGCTTGAAACTAAAAATCCTAGAAGAAAACATAGGATAAAAGCTCCGTGACATTGATCTTGGCAATGATTTTTGTTGGTTTGGATTTGACACCAGAAGAAAAGTAGCAACAATAAACAAGTGAGAATATATCAAACTAAAATGCTTCTTTCTACACTGCAAAACAAAAGGCCCAATTTTGAATCAAAGTGGTGAAAGCAAACATCCCTGTCTTGTTCCTGTTTTAGTTTTTGCCCCTTGTGTATGATGTTAGCTGTAGGTTTATCATATTTTGCCTTTATCATGTTGAGATATGCTCCCGCTGTTCCCACTTTGCTGAGAATTTTTATCAAAAATGGGTCTTGAATTTTGTCAAATGCTTTTTTCTGCGTCTATTGATGTGATCATGTGACTTTTGTTTTTCAATTTGTTTATGTGATGTGTCACATTTATTGATTTGCAAATATTGTACCTGCATCCCTAGAATAAATCCCACTTGATCATGGTGTCTGGTATTTTTAATAGATTGCTGGATCTGATTTGCTAATATTTTGTTGAGGATTTTAGCATCTGTGTTCATGAAGGATATTGGCCTGTAATTCTCTTTCTTTGTAATGTATCTGGTTTTGGAATTAGGATAATACTGGCCTCATAAAAAGAGCTTGGAAGTGCTCCTTTCTCTTGGACTTTTTGGAATAGTTTGAAGAGGATGGGTGTGAATTATTCTTTGAATGTTTGGTAAAACTCTCTTGTGAAGCAGCCAGACTTGAACTTTTGTTTGCTGGGAGGGTTTTTATTGGAAATTGTTTGCTGAGCAACATTTAATCTTTCTGCAAGTTGTTTTTGGGTTTGACACACATCTTCATCCAATAATGCTTGAAATTGTTGGTCTTTAAACTTTTTTGGTTGACCTGGACATTCTTTGTTTTTCATATTGAAATCATCATTTTTAAAGCATTCACAAGTATCTTGAGATGGAGCATGTTCACCATAAGCTTCCCAAAGTATACGATAACTTTCAGCAGCACTCTTCTTCAAAATAATGAATTAAAACTTCCCGCAAATGCTCCTTTTTTTGGCATGAAATTTGACATTTTTAAGAGTAAAAATATCTATTATGTTAACACCTTCAGAAAATTTAACATATGAAGTTTTATTTATTTATTTTTTTTTAAATATATTTTATTGATTTTTTACAGAGAGGAAGGGAGAGGGATAGAAAGTCAGAAACATCGATAAGAGAGAGACATACACTGGAGATGTGCCTGAAACCAAGATTACATGTCCCCGACCGGAATTGAACCTGGGACCTTTCAGTCTGCAGGCTGACGCTCTATCCACTGAGCCAAACCGGTCTCGGCAACATATGAAGTTTTAAAGTTTGTTGTTAATACAACAAAATAGCACACATATTAAATTGCATATATATCAACATAGGTGTAACTTCATCTATTGAAAAAAATCTGTATTATTAACTGGTACACCTAGTATCTATGTCTGGCTTAAATGCTTTAAAAGTGATCATTTCCATGTGAAAGACAAAGCATGTCCAGGTCAACCAAAAAAGTTTGAAGACCAATAATTACAAGCATTATTGGATGAAGATGTGTGTCAAACTCAAAAATAACTTGTAGAAAGATTAAGTGTTGCTCAGCAAACAATTTCTGACCATTTACAAACAATGGGGAAAATTTTAAAGGTAGAAAAATGGGTGATACATCAACTGAATGAAAGACAAATGGAAAACTGAAAAGTCATCAGTAAAATGTTGCTTCAATGGCACAAAAGAAAGTCATCAAATTGTGACTGACAATGAAAAGTGGATTTATTTTGAGAATCCACTCTGATTCCTTTACCAGAGCACAATGTGAGTGGCTGCACAGGGAATTTTGTGTGTTGACCCTTTAAAAGGGTTCCTGCATTTCCAGCTATCTCTCCCAGGCAGACAACAACCCCGCTGCTTTTCACAGCCAGATGTTACGTGGGTATCCTTCTCAGTTCTGATGTTTTCTGCTGGGGACCCAGCTTGGGGATTAGACCTCAGAGTTCTCAGTGGCAACCCGTCTCAGCTGGGATATCTTTCCAAAACTTCAGCTCCTGCTTGTGGGAGCCCAACCAGCCCTTTTTGTGCCTCCACCCTTCTTACTAGTCTCTATGCAGTCCTTGGTTATCAAGGTTCTCTCCAGCAAGTCTTAAATTGATTATTCAGGAAGATTTCTGTATTTTAGTTGTAATTCCAGTTTGGTCCTGGGAGCAGGTCCATACACCATCCACTCACTCCATCACCATTTTTAACCCCATACTGTTTTTATTACTATAGCCTTGTATACAGTTTTATATCATGTAGCATGATATACCCAACTTTGTTCTTCTTTTCAATATTGATGAGGCTACTTGGAAATTTTTTATGATTCCATATCAATTTTTGGATTATTTGTTATAGTTCTGTGAAATATATCATTGGTATTTTGACAGGAATTTCTTTTAATCTACACTGTGCTTTGGCTAGTATGGACATTTTAATGATGTTAATTCTTCCTATCCATGAACATAGTATATGCTTCCATGACTGACAAATTCCAAGACTCTTTCATAATAAAAATACTCATGAAACTAGAGATAGCAGTGAACTTCCTCAACAAAATAAAAGGCATTTACATAAACACACATGAACATCACACTCAATGGTGAAAACTAAAAGTGTACCCACCTAAGATTAGGAGCAAGAGAAGAATGCCCACTTTTACCACTACTATTCAACTTTGCACTGGACTAACCAGAGCAATTAGACAAGAAAAGAAAATGGTCTTTCTCTTGCATGCTCTTTTTCTAAGGACACCAACCCTATTGTATTAGGCCCTGATTTTTACGACCTCATTTAACATAAATTACTTCCTGAAAGGCCCTATCATCAAATACAATCAGAATGAGGGTTAAGGCTTCAACATATAAATTTTAAGGGGGGCATAATTCAGTTCATAGCAACCAGATTTTGGTTTCATTTATTTTCTCTGTTGTCATTCTACTTTTTTCATTGATTTCTGCTTGAATCTTTCTATTAGCTTTGGTTTTCTCTCTTAGCTCCTTAAGGGGTATACTTAGGTAGTTGATTTGTGATCCTTATTATTTTTTTAATGTAAGCATTTATAGCTATAAAATTCCCTCTTAGCTAGAGCTCATAGCAATGCAGACCTATATCAAGAAGCAAGAAAAAAATCTCAAATAAACAATCTAACTTCACCCTTAAAGAAACTAGAAAAAGAACAACAAAGCCCAAAGTGAGTAGGAGGAAGGGAATAATAAAGATTAGAGCAGAAATAAATGACATAGAGACTAAATAAATAAATAATACAAAGAATCAATAAAACTAAGACCTGGTGCTTGGAAAAGCTAAACAAGACTGACAAACCTCTAACCAGACTCATAAAGAAAGGAAGAGGACCCAAATAAATAAAATCAGAAATGAAAGAGAAGAAATAACTGACACCACAGAAATACAAAGGATTGTAAGAAAATATTATGAACAACTACTAGTATATGCCAACAAATGGGACAACCTGGATGAAGTGGATAAATTCCTACAAACATACACTCTTTCAAAACTGAATCATGAAGAATCAGAAAGTTTGAGCAGGCCAATCACAATTAATGAAATCAAAGCAGTAACAAAAAAAATTCCAGCAAACAAAAGTCCTGTATTAGAGGATTTCACAGAATTTTACCAAACAATCGAAGAAGAACTAATACATACCCTTCTCAAACTATTTCAAAACATTCAAAAGGAGGGAAGATGCTCAAGTTCATTTTATGAGGTCAGCATTATCCTAATTCCAAAACCACATAAAGATACTACAAAGAAAGAAACTTATAATCTAATATCCTTGTGAACATAAATACAAAAACCCTGAACAAAATATTAGCAAATCAGATCCAGCAATATATTAAGAAGATTATATACTACAATTAAGTGGGATTTATTTCTGAGAGGCAAGGCTGATACAATCTTTGCAAATCAATAAATGTGATACATCACATAAGCAAAATGAAGAATAAAAATCATATCATCATATCAACAGATGCAGAAAAAGCATTTAATAAAATCCATCACCCATTTATGATTAAAAGTCTCAGGAAAGTGGCAATAGAGGGAACATACCCCAATATAATAAAGACCATATAAGACAAACCCACAGCTAACATTTTACTCACTGGGGAAAAACTAAAAGTGTTTCCCTTAAGATCAGGAACAAACACTTCCCCTACTTTTATTCAACATAGTACTGGAAGTGCTAGCCACAGCAATCAGACAAGAGAAAGAAATAAAAGACATTCAAATTGGAGAGGAAGAAGTAAAGCTCTCATTATTTGCAGATGATATGATACTGTATATAGAAAACCATAAAGCCCTGGCTGTGTAGCTCAGTTGGTTAAGTGCTACACCTGAGGGTCACCAGTTCTATTCACAGTCAGGGCACATGCCCAGGTTTTGGCTGGTTCCCTGGTTAGGGTGTATGCAAGAGGCAGATAGTCGATGTTTCTCTTCCACATTGATGTTTCTCTCTCCCTCTGCCTTTCTCTCTCTCTAAAATCAATTAAAAAAAAAAAACACCCTAAGGACTCCACCAAAAAACTACTAGAACTGAAAAATGAATTCATTAAAGTAGTAAGGTATGATATTAATATTCAGAAATCAGTTGCATTGTTATATACTAATAATTAAATATCAGAAAGAGAAACTAAGAAAACAATCCCGTTTATAATTGCATCAAAAAATAGCTAGGAAGAAATTTAACCAAAAATGTAAAAGACCTGTACTTGGAAAACTATAATAGTCCTTCCTTCTATTAATGTGATCTATTACATTAATTGATTTTATGTTAGAACAACTTTGCATTCCTAGGATAAATCCCACTGGATCATAGTGTAAATAGATTTTTTTACATTTTTATTATTCTGTCAGATTCAGTTTTCCACTTGTTATAAACATAAAGTTTGCCCTGACCAGTATGGTTCACTGGTTAGAATCCTCCCTACCCTCCACACTGAAGGGTGGCAGGTTTGATTCCAGGTCAAGGGCATGTTTCTGGGTTGCAGTTTGATCCTTGGCCAGGTTGGGGTATGTACAGGAGACAACCAATTGATGTGTCTCTCTCACATTAATGGTTCTCTCTCCCTCTCTGTCCCTCCTTCCTTTCTATTCTTTCAAAGAAAGAAAGACAGATAGAGATAGAGATAGAGATAGAGATAGAGATAGAGATAGAGATAGAGAGAGAGGGGGGGGGAAGGAAGAAAGGAAGGAAGGAAGGAAGAAAGGAAGGAAGGAAGGGAGGGAGGGAGGGAGGGAGGGAGGGAGGGAGGGAGGGAGGGAAAAAAAGACAAATATATCCTCAGGTAAGGATTAGCAATAACAACAAATAAATGTGAATGTTTGTATCTGCCGCCCTCCCCCTCCCCGTTCATATATTGAACCCCCAAACTGATAATGTAAGAGTGGAGTATTTGGGCGGCAATCAAGTTTAGATGAGGTCATAAGGGTGGGCTTCTCGTGATTAGATTAGTTCCTCATAAGAAGAGAAAGACAGAGATCTCTGTCTTATGGTTTCTGCAGGAAAGGAAAGGCGGGCAAACAGGCTTGAGATTGGCCTGTTTGAATCATTTCAGTGGGCTCTGGGACACAGAGCTGTCCCAAATTATCTGGAACCTAGGCCTGGAGTGACTTAGGTCAGGGAAATGGTGACTCATGAGGGGAAATTTGAGACCACAATAAAGGATCTGGTGGGGCCTGTGAATCTGGCCACAGTGAAGTAGATCAGTTGGAAGAGATATCACTTAGAGGAGAAACCAAGATGTCCATATAGGTAAATACCTAAACTGCTGCTTCGTACAACAATTTCAAAACTACAACTAAAAGACAAAACAGACATCATTCAGAACCACAGGAAGGCTGGCTGAGTGGAAATTCTACAACTAGAAGGAAAGAGAAAAGCACACTGAGACTCAGAGGAGCTGCAGGAGGCAGAGGTACTGAGCTGCACGTGTGCACACATGGAGAGGATGGGCAACTGAGTACGTGGCTGGCTTTCTCAAGCGGGAGGAAAACAAAAGCTCTCGACTGCACTGAACTCCAATTCTGGGAGAGACTCTGGGGACCCAGACTCATTTGGGGAGAAACTGGACTGTCTGGCAGCAGGCAGAACTCAAGAGTGGCTTTCTCTCAGAGGTGCTTGCAGTGATAACCATTACCACGGGACACTGAGACCCAGGAGCTTATTAGGGCAAGGCTGACAAGAAACCAATGCTGTCTGTTCTGCCCTGAGTCTCTGCCCCATCCAAGCTGAGCACAGAGGCTTTTTCAAGTCTTGTATCATAAGGCTGTCTCCAGCACAGAAGTTCTCCCAGCATAGACCATAGCTGATCCTCACAGCCAATTGGCTTGGAGGTCAATTCCTCCCAGTGATACCAATAATAATCAAGGCTTAACTACAACAACAAGACTGTGCACACAGCCCAAAAAGGAGTGCACCAAGAGTGTCCACCTTAGGTAACTGGGGAAGCAGAGCCATTGGGCCCTGTAGGATACCTAGTACACAAAGCTACTCTACTAACTCAGGGAAGCAACCAAAATGTGAAGACAAAGAAACAGATCACAAATGAAAGAAATGGAGGAAAGCAGATGACTGGATATAAAGTTCAAAACCATGGTTATAAGGTTTTTCAAGAATTTCCTAGAAAAGATGGATAAATTTAGCAAGACCCAAAAGGAGATGAAAAAGGACCAACTAGAAATTAAGCATACACTGACTAAAATAAAAATATTATACAGAGATCTTAATAGCAGAGTAGAGGATCTCAAGAATCATATCAAAGTTTTGAAATACAAAGAAGCAAAAAACACTCAACTGGGAAAGCAAAAAGAAAAAGGAATCCAAAAATTGAAAGATAGTGTAAAGAGCCTTTGGGACAACTTCAAGTGTACCAACATCAGAATTATGGGGGTGCCAGAAAAAGAGAGAGAGCAAGATACTAAAAACCTATTTGAAGAAATAATGACTGAAAACTTCCCCCACCTGGTAAAGGAAATAGACCTACAAATCCAGGAAGCTCAGAGAACTCTAAACAAAAGAATCCAAGGAGGACCACACCAACACACATAAATAAAATACCAAGAGCAAAAGACAAAGAGAGACTATTAAAAGCAGAAAAGAAAAACAATTAGTTGCCTACAAGGGAGCACCCATAGGACTGTCAGTTGATTTCTCAATAAAAACTATGCAGGCCAGTGGGTGTGGCAAGAAATATTCAAAGTGATGAATAGCAAGAACCTACAACTAAGATTACTCAACCCAGCAAAGCTATCATTTGGAATTGAAAGTCAGATAAAGAGCGTCACAGATAAGAAAAAGCTAAAGGAGTTCATCACCACCAAAGCAGTATAATATGAAATGCTGAAAGGTACTCTTTAAGAAGAACAAATACATATCTATCAACAAGTGAATCTAAAAATAAAGTGAATAAAAAAATCAGATGAGCAAAATAAACTGATGAATATAATAGAACCAGGGGCATAGAAAGGAAGTGGACTGACAATTCTCAGGGGGATAGGGATGTGGGGGGTGTGGGAAGAGACTGGACAAAAATTGTACACTTATGGATGAGGACAGTGGGAGGGGTAAGGATAGAGGGTGGGTTGGGAACCAGGTAGAGGGGAGCTATGGGGGTGGGGGGGAGAGGACCAATTATAATCTGAACAATAAATATTTATTAAATTAAAAACAAAAATAATAAAACAAACCAAAAAAAAAGAGATATCAGTTAACTAATATGAAATGCTGCATAACAAACCACCCCATAACTCAGAAAGCATTCATCATTGCTCACAAGGCTATGTGTCCACTGGATAGTTTGTCTGGTGTTGACTGGACTAACCAGCGTGTCAGAAAAAAGTGTGGACTGGGCAGTAGCTCTGCCCATCTTGACCTCTCACAGAACCTGGTGGTTGATTGGCTGAAGTTGATCCAAGTGGCTTCAGCTGGGGTGACAACTCTCTCCTCCACGTGCCTATTACCCTCCAACTGGCTACTCTGAGATGTTTGCACATGGTGATCAGTGCCCAGAGAGGTAGGAGTGTGCCAGACTCTGAGGCTTGGCTCCAACACACTTTTGACATCTCATTTGATCCACCAAACATGTGGCAATGCCAGCCCAGATTCATGGGCAGGATACAAAGCACCCATCCGTGGAAGGAGCTGAAAGTCACACTGCAGTGGGCAGGGATGCAGGAAGGCCTAACAAATGTTTCTGCAATCAATCTAGCACTGAACTTAGTGAGTCTGCTCACCTCCTATTTTATAAGTAAAATTTTATAAAGACAGCCACACGCCTTTGTTTATTGTCCCCTCCGGCTATTTGCATGCTACCACAGCAGGCAGAGTTCTTGGGGACAGACACTACATTCTCAAAGCACTTTTCAGAAGTTTGCTGCTCTGCTCGAGCACAAGGAGAGAAGGACCAAGGCACAGAGGCCTGGAGGGTGTAATTAGAATGACACAGAAGGCAGCTGAGCCAGGCTAGGGTAAGCCTAGCCACACTGGGAAGGAGATGCTAATACTGGGTAAGAGACAGAAGTCTGTGGCAATTCCAGTGCCCTCACCCCTTCCTGGCTGTGGGGCCATCTGACCAACCTGAGCTCAGCATCTTTCTTTTAATATGATAGCCCCCGGCGCATGTTCAGGCTTCAGAGGGAGAACCTGTAAAACACCTTCCCCCCCAGGTGAGTGCTCAGCAGAGCGCAGCCCACCAAGGTCTCCAGAGCCCGCAGGGCTGAAGTCCTTCAGGCTGCAGGACCTTCACTGCCCTCTGCTCTACTGGGAGGGTACATTCCTGCATCCGCATCTGTAGGGAGATCGCCTTTCCTATCTGTGTTCTGCTAATAAAGAGAAACACACTTGGTGAGGTTAGACAAACAGCAGGAGTGATTGACACCACCACAGAGCTTGGCCCAGCCACACGAGCTGCTGAGAAAACACTGCGTGGCTCCACATCCCTCAATGTTTGCCTTCAATTAGCCTCACGTTTTGCCGGTTAGTCACACTCTGTCTATCAAGGCTGGTGGGGAGGAGCCTGCTCCCGGGCAACCAGCTGCTGGGAGGCAGCCCTGCAGGTCTCAGTGTCCCCACCACCACACTGAGCTGCAAGGATGGCTCTGCTGGGGATCCCACGCTTGGGGTTCTGAGCCTACCACTGTCTGGAATTGCATCCAGCCATCCTGTGAGTTGGTTGAGTTTGCCTCCAGCCTGGGTTTAATAGCTTCCTGGATGTGTCCGCTTTGCCTCTGATTAAGGATCTACAGGAGCAGGGCAAACTGGCAATGGGCAGATGGCCAAGGGTCTAGCACTCCAACTTGGCCCGTTTCTAATATGGTCCTGCCTAGGCTGGGAGGCTGGGGAGGGAATGAAAGAGCCCTGGGCTCAGCTTTGGTCCCCCCACAACTGCCATGGTAACAACAGTCACAGGTCTAGGACAGAGAGGCTGTGAGCTCCAAACCCCAGCCCTTCCTGCCTCTCCCATGGGGCTTCCCTGTGCCTGCTCCCACTTCAGGTGCCATCTCTTCTGTTTCAGACCCTGGTGCCTGTCGCATGACACTCTTCCAGGGCTGTATGCAGGCTGTCCAGTCATTTCCTAGGTGTTTCTGAGGTGATGGTCTGCAAAGCTGTGAGCAGGGTTCAAGGGCAGTGAGAAGGCAGGCAGGGAAAGATGTACCAGAACTCACATCTTGGCTTTCCAGAGTGCTGGGAGGCTCACAGTGGTCTGGTCTCCTCCAGCTCCCCTCTGGAACACATGCCTGTGCAGGTAGAAAAACAGGTGCAGCAGGGGCAAGCCTGCTGCTCAAAGCCCCCGGAGGTGGGCCACTCTGTTCTCTACCCACCATAGAATGGATTCTCAGGCTTTGTGGCCCTCCTGGCCCTTCCTTCCCATGCCCTCTTGTTTGGTGGCACTGTTCACAGCTCAGCTCAGACAGTGCTGGGCCCTGGCCACCCACTGAGTGTGCTTGGGCAAGCCACAGCTTTTGGGGGCCTCAGTTTCCCCATCTGTCCATGGGGATCCTGGGGGGAGGAGGGAAAGGCTCATGCAGCCTGCTCTCCTGAAAAAGTTCTCTTCTCCTTCCTCCTTCCACTGGAGGGGAAATTACCCATTAATGACAGAGAATTACAAACGCAGCGTCTGGCCCCACGCCCAAGGTCCTTGGGCAAGCAGGGAGGGGTGAGCAGGCAGGAAGGGGAATTGGAAACAAATGCATGGGGTGTTTTCTTTGGTGGATCCACAGTCTGCTCCCCACCCCCCACTCCTACCGCTGTCCCAAATTTGGGCTTATACGGAAACGGATTCCATGCCTGGGCTTCCTATGAACTCTCTTAATTCAATTGGGAGGCCATTATCAGCACCGGGTGTAATGGGCTGTTTCCGCAGCCTGGGGAAGCCTGTGGAGGCAAGGGGTAGGTTCATCTCCCCTCTGCAGGGCATGCAATGGGGGAATGGGGGGTGGCGGGGAGGGAGCACTGGGCTGAAGTCCTCATCCTGGCAGGTGCCTAGAGGGCTGAAGAGGGAGTGTGTGGCTCCTTTGGGTGGGGGGCACCAGGCCCACAGGAGCAGGAGACAAAGGAACAAGCAGCAGGTGAGTCTGGGGCTTAGAGGGCCATCTGGGGTAGGGGTGGCCATGGGACTCGGTGGGAGGAGCCATCTGCCAATATGCAGGGGTCCCTCTTCCAGGAAACACCTTTGTTCATGTGCTCACTCTTTCACTGGGAATTCTGTCCCACCTCCCCTGCCCTGTGCAGGGCTCCACTTGCTCATCCTTTAGTTGGGTCCACGCTTACCTCCTCCAGGAAGACTTGCAGGGGCTCACCCAAAGCTCCCACTTCTGCCCTCATGATTCTGTGAATGAGTGGCTCTGTCCCTCATAGTCTGACCCCTCTGGGACCTGACTCAATACAGGGTCCTGGAGGGAAAGGCTGAGGTGCAGAGAGGGGTAAGGGGACTGGATGGTTCCTCCTAATGGGGTGGCTCTAGGCTGGGGCGACTTCTCCCAGATGGACAAACAGGGAGCAAGTTCTGTCCCTAACACCTTAGCTTCTCCCAAGTCCTCATCTGTCAGAGGGCACTCGTAGTCGGCCGCAAAGGTAATAAGATCAAGAGCACAGTGCCTCCCCGGGCCACTGGAGCAGCCATGGGGATGGCTTTGTTCCTGCAGAGGGGACACCAGTCCCTCCATGAGGACCAGCAGGAGGAATGCATGATTCCAGGCCCACCCATGGAATCCCTCCAGAATAGCAGCACTGACCTGGGCCCTGGGGGAGCAAGCCTCAGAGACCACAGGGGTCTCTGCAGAGCCACCTCCCAGCCCCAGTGGACGCTGCTGCCACCTGGCCTCAGGGAGGAGCGTGGGGAAGCCAGTAGTGGTGGGTGGCCCAACTTCAGAAAGCAGACCTGTGGGGCCTTTGGGGGGTGAGCTGATAGGTGGGAGAAAAGCAGCCCAGGCCTGATATTCGCTTGGCAGGTGCAGAGGGGAGGCAGCAACTCCAGTGTCCCCCTAGGACTCAGCATCTGTGGGTGTCTCTGGTTTTCCACACAAAATGGCTTGAGCTCAGTAAACAATGCATTCCCAACCTCCTTGCAATGAGGCAGGGCTGCAGGACTAGTTTTGGCCCAAGGTCTGTGGGCAGAGTGAGGGGTCTCACTGCCAGGCTAGAGCAGAGAAGAGCCAGACGCCAACTCCCCTTTGGGGCCACAGGTGCCCCTGCAGGACAGTGAAATTGCCAGCAGCCTGGGGCCCTGATTGTCTTGTGGGGTGCAGAGTACCAGCTAACCTGTGCAAAATGAAGCGTGTGAGAATAGACTTCGGGGTCATGAAGCCTGAAAGTGAAGTCATTTGTTTTTGTAGCAGAACCTGACTTATCCTAACTCAGGCCAAGGACTTGGTTGGTACCAGAAACAGAAAAGTAAGGAAGACAACTGCACTGAAATGGTGGCAGTGGTAAAGGGGGTGGGCAGGAGGTGGGTGAAATCCACATCAGAGATTGGAAAGACAATGGCCCACGTGATTACAGTGGCACATAGAACTGGAATGAGTGTCTCCAGAGAAAACTTGGGAAAAGCAAACGTCGGCAATGGGTGCCATCGTATGCAGGAAAGAACAGAGCTCGGGAGGGAACTGGCTTGGTTGCTAGCACAACAGAAAGAAAGTAGGGAGTTTCTGGAATGTCTGGCCTGGAAGAAGTAGAAGACGAACTCCTCAGGAAAGAGGAGCCTGAGACAGGCCTGAGGGACAATGCCTGGGAACATTGTGTAACACATCAGATTTCCTCAGGCAAGATCAGAGTAAAGGTGCATCCAGCCAGAGTAGCTCTATCCCCTCAGAAGCCTGATCACAGAGGGAACTTGTTGCCTGGGACTGAGGGATAACGCATTGCAGGCTGGGCAGTTTAAGCAGCAGACATTTATTTTCTTAGACTCTGGAGGCTGGAAGTCCAAGAGCTAGGTGTCAGCAGAGTTGGTTTCCACCGAGGTTGCCTTCCTGGGCATGCAGTTGGCCATCTTCTCTCTGTGTCCTCACGTGGTCTTCCCTCCGTGCATGTCTGTGTCCTAACAAACTCTCCTTTGACGTACAGCAGTCATAGTGGAGTGTGGCCCACCCACACGGCCTCCTTTACCCTGACCCTCGCTGTAAAAACCCCAGCTCCTAGCAGTGCATTCTGAGGTGCAGGGGGTTAGGACTTCGACCTGTGAATTTGGGGCGACAGAGTTTAGCCCACAGAAGAAAGAGGATGGCGGAGGAGGAGAGAGAAATCTGGGGCCAGAAGCCAAGACACACAGTGGAGAGCTAAGAATGTGTCTCAAGAAGCACCGTGGTCATAGCTGTCTGCGTGGCTGCCACCTGCACGGCTGTCACCGGCACTGCCAAAGTCACATGACAAGCCCCGGCCTCTGGACCTTCCCCAGACTGGAAGGGGGCCTACAGGGCTCTATGCAACAGCCAAAGAAAGCCCGTCAGGCTGATGGGAGAGCAGGCTCTCCTGGGGCAGGAGCCAGGGCGCAGAACACCTAGAGGCTAAAGGAGCTATGCCCAGAGGACAGCGCAGGCCCGATGCAGGGCACCACCCTCCCCCCTGGTGTCGGCCCTGACACTGCTGTCACTGTCACCGACAGGACATGCTCACTGGGCCCCCAGGAAAGAGAACCACTCACACAGGAGGGGCCTGAATCCTAGAAGGCTCTGAACTTCCTGAAGCGCTGAGTGTTGTTCTAACACCCGAGAGGATGAGTCTGTTCTGAGGTGGCCCTGTGTCCAGGTCTGGAGCCAGGATTCTGGCAGAGCTAAGGGCCAGGGAGAGCCAGGCTGGGGACCCAAATCTGAGCCGGTTCCAGCCCAACCCCCAGGGAAGGCAGCCAAGGCAGGCAGAACTTCAAATGCTTTCAGGTTATTTTATTTTATTTTACATAAGTGGAGACAAAAATTGGTTTCTTATGTGGTTTTATGCTTTCCAAGTCGCCACATCAGCTCCTGCCACTCTGGGTGGAGTCTGGAGGGAAAAGGAGGGGAGGGTGGTGGCTCATGTCCTCCTCACACAAAGAGGCCTCCAGGGTCAGCCCCGGCAGTCTCCACCTGGCCCTTGGTGATAGGCGCTCTCCGGTCCAACCCTTCTGGGCTGTCTGTTTGATTTTGGGCAGGTTACCCAACCTCCCTGAGCCTCAGTCTACGGATTAGAGAATGGCCAGCAGGCTCCTTCGCATGGGCCCTGGGATAAGCACTGCCCGGGAGTGGTGTGTTGCAACAATGTGTTACAGCTCACCTGTGAGGCCCTGGGTTGCTGCCCAGCTCTCCTTCTGAGTCACTACCTCCCCTCCGTCCCCTACCCCCACCTGCCCCCACCTTTGGCCTGTTTACCACTGATGTTCCCAGGGCCCCTGGAGAAGAAGCTCCCAGGTCCTCTAACTGGTTCCCCTGCTCCACTGTCTCCCCCTCAACTTCATGCCAACCGCCAAATCCCTAGCATGGCCCTGTCCTCATGTGGCTCAAACTGCTGCCCCGGGGACAGTCACCCAAGGCCTTTGAGGTCCTGCCCCTGACCACCCAGCAGCCTCATCTCTCCCTCCACCCCTGACCCTGAAGGCTTGTGCTGTATACATTATCCCTCTGCCAGAAATGCCCTCCCTCCCTCCCTTTCTTCTGCTGATTGCTGACCTCAGGTACACTCCCTGAAGCTTCCTGACCCCCAATCCCTTCCCCCTCAAAGTCCCAGAGCACCCTGTGCTGTGTCTCTCAGACCCTCCCTCCTAACTCATAGGTACTGTCAAGCTGTATCACTTAGCTCCTGCTATGTAACAAAGTACAGTGGTACCTCCAGATACGAGTGCCCTAACATACGAGATTTTTGAGATACAAGCCGTCGAGCGAGCGATTTTTTGCTTTGAAATACGAGCAACATTTGAGATACGAGTAATCGCGTGGATCGGCCGGATGCACACGACCCACCAGTTTACCCCGATTCAAGCATCTCATAGTTTCCCACGCCTCAGTCAGTGTGCTTGTTTACCTCGTTGTCGAAGCATCTTTTGTGCATTTACATACATATCACATTTCTTTTTATAACCATGGGTCCAAAGAAAGCGAGTGGAAAGCTCAGTGCTAAGAAGAGGATGAAGTCTATTGAATTAAAGCGTGAAATCATAGAAAAATATGAGCAAGGTGTGCGAGTGGCTGACTTGGCGAGGCAGTACAGGCGTAGTACGTCAATGATATGCACTGTGCTTAACCAGAAGGAGTCGATAAAAGGTATAACGCCAGCTAAGGGCGTTACAATAATTTCTAAGCTCCGTAGCTCTCTCCATGAAAAGATGGAGAATCTACTGATGGTGGGTGACGGAGAAGCAGCTTAAAGGAGACACATTAACACAGGGCATCATATGCGAGAAGATGCGAGAGATTTACGGTGATTTGCTGGAGCAGACCCCGCGCACTTCCACGGACGAAGCATCGAAAGACTCATTTAAAGCCAGTAGAGGCTGGTTTGATAACTTCAGGAAAAGGTCCGGCATTTACTCCATCGTCAGGCATGGTGAGGCAGCAAGTTCAGATGTGAAGGCAGCTGAGGATTACCTCAAAACTTTTTCTGAACTGATAGAAGCCAAAGGATATATCCCCCAGCAAGTCTTCAACTGCGACGAGACAGGGCTTTTCTGGAAGAAGATGCCAAATAGGACTTATATAATGGCAGAGGAGAAGGTGATGCCAAGCCACAAACCCATGAAAGATAGGCTAACTCTCACACTGTGCACCAATGCGAGTGGCGACTGCAAGATCAAGCCTCTGCTCTGCTCGTATACCATTCGGAAAACCCCAGAGTCTTTAAGTCACATAAGATTTTAAAAGATAAACTGCAAGTTATGTGGAGGGCAAACCCGAAGGCATGGGTCACCAAGCAGTTCTTTGTGGAATGGGTAAACCTGGTTTTCGGCCCTTCTGTTAAGAAATATCTACAGGAAAACAACCTAACCATGCAAGCCCTCCTTGTCCTCGACAATGCTCCTGCTCACACACCGAACCTCGAAGATGAACTCCTCGAAGAGTTCAAGTTTATAAAGGTTGTCTACTTACCTCCCAATACCACTCCTATCCTGCAGCCCATGGATCAGGAGGTGATTTCTAATTTTAAAAAGCTGTACATCAAGCACCTGTTCCGGCGCTGTTTTGAGGTGACGGAGAACACAAACCTCACTCTTCGAGAGTTCTGGAAGAACCACTTTAACATCGTGATATGCCTCATAATTATTGATTAGGTCTGGCTGGGTGTTACAACGAGGACTTTGACCTCTGCATGGAAGAAGCTGTGGCCTGAGGCCATAGCCGAAAGGACCTTCGAAGGATTCAAACCCGAGGTGCCAGTGGAGGAGGAGATAGTGTCTCTGGGAAAATCCATGGGCCTGGAGGTGTGTGAGAGAGACGTGAATGAGCTCGTCGAGGAGCACTCTCTGGAACTCACCACGGAGGAGTTACAAGAGTTGCAGTCTCAGCAACATGTGGAGGTTCTCCAAGAAATTGGTTTCAAGGAGGAGCCAGAGGTGGAAGAGATCTCTACAAGTGAGATAAAGGAGATCTTAGGAATGTGGGAGAGGGTGTCACACTTCGTGGAAAAGAAACACCCCGAAAAAGTTGCTAGTGGTCATGCATCGGAGCTGTTCAATGAAACTTGCCTCATCCATTTCAGAAACATTCTGAAAAGGAGGAAGAGGCAAACCTCGTTGGACACGTTTTTTTTGAAATCGGCCAAAAATGCAAAGACCAGTAGCAATTAAGTTTAGTGAAGATTAGTTAAGTTACATTCAGTTTAGGGATAAAGTGTAGCATTAAGAGTGTAACGAGTAGGTAAATACACTTTATAAAACCAGTTTATTCCTTTACTTTCTCTTTTATTATGTTTTTATACAATATTTGTCATTTATAAATACATTTTTTCTTATTCAAAACACATAACAAGAACAACTGGGGTGGCATTTTGGGGGCTGGAACAGATTAATGGCATTTCAATTGATTTCAATGGGGAAATTTGCTTTGAGATACGAGCAACTTGATATACGAGCAAGGTTACGGAATGAATTAAACTTGTATCTTGAGGTACCAATGTACCCAAAACTTGATGGACTAAATCAACAAAAGTTTATTTTTCGCTCATAAATCTACCGCTCATCCAGTTCTCCCATTTTCAACTGATCTGGGCTGAACCCACTGAGGCATCTGTGGTCAGTTGGCAGTTTGGCTGGGAACTGGCTTATTTAGGACAACTGTACTCACTGTCCATGCTGCATTAAGAATCACCCTACACCTATTTGTCAGCTTGGAAGCCCTGCACAGCATGAGTCCTCTGCCCACAGTCTCAGAAGGCTGAAATTGAGGTGCTGTCTGGCTGCGTTCTCCCAACCTCATCCTTGTTGCCAGAAGAATTCAGCTCCTAGACGCTATGCTCCTGGGTCTCTATAGTAGAATAGCTACTGTCCCAAGCAAGTCCCAGGCAGCCAAATCAAAAGGCAGAGAGCTAGACTCCACATCTTAGTGGGAGGAGTTGAGTAGCCCCTGGGGTGGGGTCCATTGCTGCCATGTCCTCACACTGGAGTGGCCTCCACCTGCACTGTCCAGGGGCTGCTAGTGAGATCAAGGGGACATGGGGCTGGGCATGTACCACTTTCAAGGCAGACAAGTAAAAGGAGGCTGTGGCCCCCTCTGAGCTCCCCACAAGGGCCCTCCAGGCCAGGTGGCAGCTGACTCATGCCTAGTCAGTAGCCCCATGGGCATTAGAGCCCCTGCCATAATTGTTGGGACCACAGGGAGGATGCTTGTCCCTGGTAACATGGCTTCCTCCCCCAGATCAGAGGTGGGCCTAGCCTCAGAGGGGAAGGAGCAAAGTCCCCAATGACCACATGGGGCAGAGTTGGCCCAGGCTGTGGTATGGCTCCTGGGAGGACATGCCTGTGCCCACCATGCCTGCTCCTGGGCCCTAGCTCAGCCACATCTCATGAGTCAGCCTAGCTTAGGGTCCCTGGAGATGCACAGAGAGTGGGAGGGGAGAGGGGGAACAGGGAACTGGGGGGGGTGGGAGGGGGCCGCAGGTGCGGAGGCTCACCCCCTGAGCAGTTCGGGAACGCTGTTGAGCCATGAGGAATTCTGAGTCCAAGACTGGGGTCATTTCAGGAGATGGCTGTGGGGTGTGGAGAGGGAATAGGGAAGACTAGAACAAAAGGGGGCAGAGGGGGAATGTTGGACAAATGGAGAGAAGGGAGAAATGGGCCACAGAGGGCAGGTGTCGCCTTGCCAAATGCCTATTTGCCTCAGGGCCCTGTGTTCACAGCCTTCTTCATCTCTACTCACAGAGGGACACAGGCCCCGGGAGCGCCTGGGCAGGGACAGGAGTATCCCTGTATCACTGGAAGGTTTTGTGCCTCTGTTGTGCCCAGAGTTCGGGGTCCCCAATAATCCACCACTAAGGAGCCTTTTCCAATGCAAAAGCAAAGAGTCTTTATTCAAACCCGGGTTTGGCTCTCAGCCTCTTTCTGGCGCAGCAGCGAGGCGAGAGAGAGCGAACCGGGTGGGAACAATGAGTTTTATGGGGTAGGATAATTAGGGGGCTTGGGAAAGTGATGAGGGTTACAGAGATTGGTCATTTGAATTGGGGTCTTTCTGTGGTTTAGCCTTATTAGGACCTTAGCTGTGTCCCTGGAGCTTCATTGGTCCTTTCAGGTGGGGGTTGGGGAAGTTAAGACATTGCTGGCACACCTGTGGCCACTCCCAGAAAAGGGAGGGGGTTTAGGCAGGGGTCCCAGCCCTTATAGGACATGATGGAGGGGAGTTCATTTCCTTTCACCTCCCCCTCATGAGAGGCCTCTGTGTCAGAGGCTGACTTCTCTCCAGACCACTGGCATCAGGAAAGCATCCCTCCCCTTCACAGGCAAAAGGTGTCTGGGCTTCCCTGCTTCGCCCTAGTCCCCTTGGAGGACACATTCCCCAAGCCTGAAAGGACACATTCAGGGCACCACCTAAATTACACCCCAAGTCCCGCCCTAACTGGACCACCCTCTGCCCACTTTGCAGTGGAATCCTAACCCCCAGCCTCCATTCAATAGGCATCATGACACCTAGCAGCCAGGCTCTCTCAGCTTGCTCATCTGCAAATGGGGAAGGGTCGCGCAGGTCTACGGGACTTCCAGAAGAAATCAGGGATAGCAGTGTGGTGCCAAGTGGTGTGTACTCAGGGTTAGAGCCTTGGGTTTAGATCCTGGCCTTGCCTGTCTCCAATTGGGTGACTTGCACATGACAGAGAGGCAAGGCCATTGGGCCAAGGACAATGTGTGTATCCCATAAGACCAGGGGCCACGCTAGGAAGGAGCACTGACAGACGCCCAGCTCTTACTGCGTCTGAGGCCTTCTGCTCATGGGGGCAGAGGCAGTCCCAGCAAGGATTCACCCAAGGCACTGTCGGGCCTGTCATTCAGGCCTAATCCCTGCCCTTTGTCTGCCTGCCAAGGGGTTTTAGGCTGCCACCTGCCTGAGCCAGGTGATGTCACAGGGAAAGAATGTGGTGAGTGGGAGCAAGTAAGAAGGGCTCCTGGAGAGGCCCCTGTCCCCTCACCTACAGCAGGCAGTGGGCAGCCAAATAGGAGACAATGTGACAACTCGGAATTCTTACTCCTGCCTCACACCCTCCAGGGGCCTTGGGTGTCACCCTGTCCTGCAGGTGGCACAGTCTCTATGGATTCAACTGTCACAGAAGCTTTGAGAGCCTTGTTTTAAGGGCCATGCATTGCTGGCCTTAAATTATAAATCAGTGCATGAAACCGAACAGCTGGGGTGTCTGTTTCTAGGTCTCCATCAGACCCTCCCCAGTTGGCTGCAGAACCACGTGGGCATTTTCTGGGGGAGGTCATGGCTCGATGGCAGCCTCAGGAAAGTGGAGGCCATCATCCTGTGGGCTCAGAGATGGCCTCCCTGAACCTCAATTTCTCCATCTCTGAAACAGCCCTCCCACCAGCCCAAGAAATCCTAGTCAGTTTCCTAATCAACTCTGGTCACTCTTAGTCACCTCATTCCTGCATTCCCCACCCCTGCAGGCAGGATGGCTCCCAAAGAAGAAGGGAGAGAGGCCTGGGTGCTCAGGCTCAGGTGCTCTGTGCCCAGCCTGGGACTCGCCCCTACCAGTCCCTCAGGCATCTCCTCCAGAGGCTTTGGGGACCTTCTCATATCTCTGCTAATGTTTCCTTCCCTCAGTCAGTCATGTGATGATTGGGCGTCCAGCCCCCTTCCATGTGGGGACCTCAGCATTGGCAACTGGTCCTCTGAGATGATAAAGAATAGAAAGGGGGTTGGGGCCACACACAGAAAGGTAGACATCTCTTAGACCATTGCACTGCCAAAACCATTCCCCAGGCCTGGGATGAAGGGAGCCAGGGACAGGTGCTCCTCTCATGTTCCAAGGAAATAAAATGGGATGTGTGGAGAAATCAAGATGGCGGCAGAGGTGAACACCTAAACTGCTGCCTCGCACAAAATTTCAAAACGACAGCTAAAAGACAGAATGGACATCATCCAGAACCACAGGAAAGCTGGCTGAGTGGAAATTCTACAACTAGAAGGAAAGAGAGGGCTCACAAAAACTCAGAGGAGCTGCAAAAAGCTAAGTACGAATACATGTGCATAGAGAGAATGGACGGTGGAGTGCCTGGCTGGCTTCCTCTAGCAGCAGGGAGACAGAAACTCCTGACTGCACTGAACCCCACTTCTGACTGCACTGAGCCCCAATTCTGGGCAAGACTCAAACAATGAAGGACAGGGAGGTCTACACTGTCATGAAAAGGGAGGAGTACACAAAAACTTTGGGGAGCTGTGAAAGGCAGAGGTCTGGAGGCGCTCAAGTGCAAGTGCGCATACAGAGGGCTGACTGCTGATTGTGCCGCTGGCTTTCTCTAGTGGGAGGAATACAGAACCTCCCAACTGCACTGAAATCCACTTCTGCCTGCAATGAACCCCAGTTTTGGGTGAAACCTTGGGGACTCAGACTCATACAGGTCCCCAGAGTGCACGGAAACTCAGAGGAGCTGGAAAGGCAGAGGGCTGGAGGCCCCCGAGCATGAGTGTGTGCAGAGGGGGCTGCAGTGATTACTGAGGGACACTGAGATTTAGGGGCCATGTAGGACAGGGCTGATGGGAAGCCAAGGCTGTCTGCTCAGCCTTGAGACTCTTCCCCATCCAAGCTGAACACAGGGGCTTTTGCAATTTTTCAGGTCTTGTATCATAAGTCTGACTCCAGAACAGAAGTTCTCCTGGCATAGTCACAACTGATCCTCACAACCAATTGGATTGGAGGTCAATTCCCCCTAGTGATACCAACAACAATCAAGAATTAACTACAACAAGGCTGTACACACAGTCGACAAAGGGGTGCACCAGGAGAGTCCACCTCAGGTAACTGGGGAGGTGGAGCTACTGGGCCATATAGGTCACCTAGCACACAAAGCTACTCTACCAACTCAGGGAAGCAGCGAAAATGCGGAGACAAAGGAAGAGATCACAAACGAAAGAAATGGAGGGAAAAAATGACTGGATATAGAGTTCAAAACCACAGTTATAAGGTTTTTCAAGAATTTCCTAGAAAAGATGCATAAATTTAGCGAGACCCAAGAGGAGATGAAAAGAGCCAACTAGAGACGAAAAAGGACCAACTAGAAATTAAACATACACTGACTGAAATGAAAAATATTATGCAGAGACTTAACAGCAGACTAGAGGAGAGCAAGAAACAAGTCAAAGATTTGAAATACAAAGAAGCAGAAAACACTCAACTGGAAAAGTAAAAAGAAAAAGGAATCCAAAAATTGGAAGATAGTGTAAGGAGCCTCAGGGACAACTTCAAGTGTACCAACATCAGAATTAGGGGGTGCCAGAAGAAAAGAGAGAGCAAGATATTGAAAACCTATTTGAAGAAATAGTGACTGAAAACTTCCCCTACCTGGTGAAAGAAATAGACTTACAAATCCAGGAAGCACACAGAACCCCAAACAAAAGGAATCCAAAGAGGACCACACCAAGATACATCATAATTAAAATACCAAGAGCAAAAGACAAAGAGAGACTATTAAAAGCAGCAAGAGAAAAACAGTTAATTACCTATAAGGGAGCACTCATAGGATTGTCAGTTGATTTCTCAATAGAAACTATGCAGGGCACACGGGAGTGGCAAGAAATATTCAAAGTGATGAATAGAAGAACCTACAACCAAGATTGCTCTACCCAGCAAAGCTATCATTCAGAATTGAAGGGCAGATAAAGAGCTTCACAGATAAGCAAAAGCTAAAGGAGTTCATCAACACCAAACCAGTATTATATGAAATGCTGAAAGGTACTCTTTAAGAAGAGGAAGAAGAAGAAAAAGGTAAAGATAAAAATTATGAATAACAAATACATAACTATCAATAAGTGAATCTAAAAATCAAGTGAATTAAAAGTGTGATGAACAGAATAAACTCGTGAATATAATAGAATCAGGGGCATAAAAGGGGAGTGGACTGACAATTCTCATGGGGAGAGGGATGAGGGGAGTGCAGGGAGAGACTGGATAGAAATCATACACTTATGGATGAAGTCAATGAGGGTGTGGGGAGGTAAGGGCAGATGGTGGGGTGGGAGCCGGGTGGAGGGGAGCTATAGGGGGAAAAAAGAGGAACAATTGTAATAATCTGAACAATAAAGATTTATTAAATAAAAAGATGACTCTTGGTCATCTTTAAGGAGTGGAGATATTTAGTCGTCAGAAATTAGTGTCCCCATCCTTCAGAACAACGAAAACTCTGAATTTGATTTAAATCACACCATTGCCCCTCCCCTGGAGCCAGGATGGACTTCCTACCTGGGTGGACCTGACCTACTCAGGGGTAGGGAGCTTTAAAAGAAGGTGGATTTTCAGAGAGATGCACCCCTCTACCCATAGCCTGAGAGGGCACAGGCAGCCATGGTGTAAACTGTTTCTGATCTCCCCACCACCACCCCTGAGCCATATGGATGGCCTCTGGGGTTGAGGACAGCCTCATTCCACAGCTGCATGGATCTGAATTCTGCTGCCTACAGGGCACTTGGAGAGGACCTGAGCCCTGGATAAGACCACATCCCCTGGCAACACCAAGACATCAGCCTGAAGACCCGAGCAGAGGCAGCAGCTAGGTCACGCCTGGGCACTTGGCCGTGGGGACTCTGAGATCTTCAGTCTGGGCTGTGGTTTCACTGAGTGGCAGCTCCTTGTGCCCCTTAGAAAGTGAATGCAGGCAGCACTTGGAGGGCTCCTGCCTGGGAGTAGTGTGCATCCCTTCCTCAGGCCGCCCAGCCCTCCCTTCACCTCCCAGCAGCTCTCAGAGTCCTGGTGGATGAGGCCAAAGTTCACTGTGACTCCAGGGTACATACCGTGTAGGTGTTAAATAACGTCCCCAAATGTCACATCTGCCTGTCTCCTATGAGTGTGATCTACTTAAAATCAGGGTCTTTTCAGTATAATGAGTTAAGGATCTTGAGGTGAGATCATCCTGGATTATCCTGATAACCCAAAACCCAAAGGTGTGTCCTTCTAAGAGGCAAGAACACAGACACACAGGAAGAGGCCACATAACAATGGAGGCAGGGGTTGGAGGGATAAGACCACAAACCAAGATGCCTGGAATCAGCAGAAGCTAGAAGAGGCCTCTGGGAGAGCACAGCCTGCCAGACCTGGGGGGAGACATGTTTCTGTTTTAAGCCCCAATTGTGTTGCTTCCCCAAGGCAGCCACAGAACCCAGTACAGACCCTAATGTCTCCTCGCCAGTCAGCACCATTCCTGGCTCCCAGGTCTGTAAGACTGGGTGAGGTCAAACAGCAAACAGTCCAGGCTATGGAAGGGAGCCCCCAGGATTCTTGCCCCTGAGCCCCTGTGTCTTAGATGCAAAGCACCTTCTCTCCCTCCACAGAGAAAAATGAGGCCGTGAGTGTGTGACTTCAGGGAGTCCAACAGAATGCGTTGATTTCCTAACCAAGGGGAAATCAAGGCTCAGAGAGGGGAAGTAGTTAGCCCAAGAGCCAGCCATTGTCCCCAGAAAATACTCAGAGGGTGCAGAAAGAGCAGGACAAGAATGTTAATTGCAGCCATGTTTTTGTAGCAAAACCCCAGACCAGCCTAATTGTGTCTTTGTCAATAGAGGTGTGACTAAATAAGTTCAGAAGCCCTCTGAGGCTTTCTGCAGGTTTAGACAGGACAGGTCCCCAAGACTCATGGGGGAATGGAGGAAGCGACCTGCACAGTGAAGTGCAGAAACACGATCCTGGGAGCCTTTGACAGCCCGTAATCCCGAGTCAAACAGCCCATAGCAGGAAGGCGGTTTTGAAACAATCGGGGAAACGTGAAAACTGACAGGGCATTAGATAATATTAAGGGACGACTGCTAATTTTGCTAAGTGTGCTGATGGAATAGTGTTAGAGGAAGAAGGAGCCTTATCTGGGGAGATGCTAGCAAATGAGACAGTGATGCCTGGGGTTTGCTTGGAATAATGCATCTGGGAGGGGCACACAGAGTGATCTTAAGAGGAGAGAGATGGTGCATTGGAATGGGCATGTGGGCTCTTTATACCATCCTGTTTATTTGAAAATGTCAGCCACAAAAGTTAAGCCCCGAAAAACAGTACTATGTTTTCTAAAGATACACATGCATATAAACACAGACATGTTTAAATGTCTGCAAGGTATGCTCCACACAAGCAAAGGTGGACACCTGTGGGTTGGGACAGGGTATTGAGAGGGGTAGCTCTCCATGCGGATGTGACCCTTAACTTTTGGGGCTTTCATTTTTTTTACAGAGGCACGCCTAGAGGTTTTACTCATCTACTTGAATGCTGCCCAATCAAACCATCTAGGAGAAGAGAAGAGACGGAGGGTACACAGGTTTGCCTTATTGGTGAATTAGTTCTTGCGTATGCTGTGCAGTGCAGTGCGGTGACTAGAGTTAACAGTACATATTGTGATGCATATTTGAAATTACCAAGAAGGTAGTTTTTTTTTTTTCAGAGAGAGGAAGGGAGAGGGAGAGCAAGATAGAAACATCAATGATGAGAGAGAATCATTGACTGTCTGCCTCCTGCATGTTCCCTATTGGGGATCAAGCCCACACCCAGGCATGTACCCTTGACTGGAATCGAAACTGGGACCCTTCAGTCCCCAGGCTGACGCTCTAAACCAGCTGGAACAAGATTTTACACACACACACACACACACACACACAAAGGTAACTATGTAAGGTGATAGATATGTTAATTAGTTTGATTGTGATGGTCATTCCACAATGTATACATATATCAAAACATCACATTTTATACCTTAAATATATATAATATTCATTTGTCATTTTTCAAAAAAGAAAAGAGAAACCTAGTGCTGTGGGACTCCAGGCACCATGACCCAGCCTACTCTGCCATCCTGTTCCTGAGACAGCTACACCTTCAGTGCCTGCATGTCCCCTGACTGCAGCTACCTCCACACGCCAGGGACAGGGGCACAAACATGGAATGAAGAGTAAGGTTTTTAGTAACCCCAAGAGGGGAGGCGGAGCTGGCCCAATGTGACTCCAACCATGCGCTGAAGAGCCACTTCGGCTCAGTCTTCATAATGGGCACTACAGTGTCCCTCAGATGTATATCCACCTCGAATCCAAGAACATGACCCTATTTGGAAGTAGAATCTTTGCAGACATGATCAGTTAAGAGGAGATCATACACCTCTTGGAGTAGGAAGGGCCCCAAACCCAAGGACTGGTGTTATAAGGAGAGGAGGAGGTGCGGACTCAGAGACGCATGAGGGAGAATCCACATGAAGACAGGCCGAGAGTAGAGTAGAGTGATGTGGCCACAGGCCAGGGACACCCGGAGCCCACGGAGCTGGAAGAGTCAGGAAGGAGCCTCACTGGAATGTCTGGAGGCAGCGCAGCCATGCCACACCTTGATCTCAGGCCTTTAGCCTCCAGAACTGGGAGAGGATAAATGTCTGATGTTTAAACCCCCCTTAAGTGAACTGCTCGCCCAGTCAGTGCCCCAGTTGATGACACTGTCATATCTCCAGGTTTAGATGGGGCCACAGCAGATGTGGCTGTTCTTAGGGTGAACATAGATGCTATTCATGGAATAATGGGCACATGAATGGAGGCTGGTGAAAGTAATGCAAACCAGATCAGGCACCAGGGCCCATAGGGGTGGCTGTAGTTTGGGGACCCAGGGCTCAAATGGCATGATGGGAATTCAATTTCCCTCCCCTCGGGCTCTGAAGATGGCACGCTGGTTCTCTGCTGGCCCTTTGCCCTCAGGAGCTCTTTCAGCTGCCTGGGCAAGGACCCTGAGGGTCTGGCCACGTGGCCCACCCAGGCACTCGATCACCTGCCCAGCCACTGTGACTGGGAGGAACCCACTGACTGTGTGGGCTGAAGTCACTTGCTCCAGCCCTGAGACAGGCACACAGGGCCAAAGAGGAGGAGGGCAGTTCCCACACACTGTGGGGCCACAAACCAACAAAGGTCTTCCACATGATGGTGTTGGGGACAGTGCCAATTGAGGAAGGAGCCCCACACAGAACCCATCTTCTTAGTCCTTGTCTCAGGCAGCACAACATACCTGCCACAGGCTGAGGGGCCTAAACAACAGGTGCTCATTGCGCACAGTTCTGAGTCTGTGTCCACATATGGCAGAGAGCTGTGCATATCTTCCACTTCTTGTAAAGACACCAGTCCTATTGGACCAGGGCTCCACCATTACAGCCTTATTTAACCTGAATCACCTGTGCACAGACCCATCTCTAACACAGACACACTGGAGGTGGGGGCTGCACCTTGTGGATTTGGGGGGCAGGACTCAGTCCACAGCAGTCCCTCTATTTGTCCCCACTTAGCCCACCCCCACATTGGCCCCTAAAGACCCAGATCTGCCCTGGTCCCTGCCCTCCTCCTTCCCTCACTCTTTGTCATCAGCAGCACAGTGTCTGTGGCCTAAAGCCACACAGACCTTCTGCTCCTCTGCCCCACAGCTGTTCCTCCCTCAGAAAGAAACTGACCTAGTGACTAGCTTTGACAATGGAAGGTGGTGAGAGGGACCCTGTCACAGCAGGGCTGGGCCTTCCAGGGCCTTGACGCTCCATGTCCACTTCTTGGGATATGTCCTCTCAGTGTGCTCCTGCCTCCCGACCACTAGGATGGCAGCCTCCCCGGACTCCAGCAAGATGAGAAGCTATGTGGAGAGAGCGGTTCTGGGGAGGAGAGAGGTATAGATGGAGACCTAGTCCCCAACTCCCAGCCCCCAGACAGGCCTATGAGGGAGACCAGCAGGCAGCTATCGAGTTGGCCAGCTGACACCACCCAACTCCATCCAAATTGTAGAATCTGGAGCAATTACATTATTGTTATTGGGAATGTTGAGTTTTGGGGCAGCTGTCACACAGCAATATTAACTGATACAGATCTCCACTCATCTTTGGGGTTTTGACCAAAGAAATGGAGTCAAAGGTGCAAACTGAGCCACAGCTGCTGCCCTGGGTGACTTAAAGAGAAGCTTCAGGAGGGGCATGGTGAGCAGGAGGCGAGAGAGAGAGAGCTCTGGGGGTTTGGGTCAACTTCTGTACCTGCTCTGGACCTTGGTCTTGGATTGGAGCCTATTTTTGAGGCATCATTTAGCCCTCCTAGTGGACATGGGCGATCTTGGGCAGCCAGAATCCATGGCACCTTCTTCTAGAAATAGCACCCGATTTCCCCTCCAAAATCCCCAGGTCCCTTGGATATGATCAGCTTGGACCGCTGTTCCTGTGCCCGTCCTCCCCACTGTGGAGCTGTTTGTGTGAGGAGCCCTGAGGCCTGAGCATGGAACAGAGTTCTGAGGACCTCTCCCCAAGGCATCCCCAGCTGAGGGCTCTCTGTAGTCCCCAGAAGCGGATCCAAGGTCAGGGTGCTATAAGCCCAGCTCTCCCACTCACCATCTGTACAACCTTGAGCGAACTGCTCACCCAGTCAGTGCTCCAGTTTTTCCATCTATGCAATGGGCTAATCATGGCCCATTGAAAGAACCGGATATAGGTGCCCAGCACACTGTCAGTCCTCGAAACCTTGGCCCATATAGCTGTTGTGACATTGTTTACCATCAGTCCTGGTTTCAGGATCTCTTGGGCTGGTCCTGTTAGTATCTCTTTCCAAACCTAGCACTCAGACTGCTCCTCACCCTGTAAGCTTCCAGGTCATCCTTTCCTGCTGCTGCTGGCAGTGAGCTCCCCTGGCTCTCATGGCCCACACCAGCTCTGTGTCACTGCACAGAGATTCTCAATGGGAAACAAATAGAGGAGTCTGCCTCCTCTCCCCCAATACACAGGATTGGGGGCAGGGGTGGCCAAGGGCTACCCCTCCCCATCTAAGACTCCAGAAGGTCCTGGGCTCTTGGCCCCAGTAGCAGGACAGGAGCCCTGGCATTCGTGTACCTACCCTCTCCACTAGGGAGACCAACGTGAGAACATCTGCACTATGGGAAGTCTTTTCAAGGGAAGGCCATTGGGCAGGTGGTCGGAATAACCCCCATGGAGCATCTGCTGTGGGCTCGCCCTGTGTCTGAGGTCCTGCTGGCCGCTGAACAGCAGCAAACATCATCAACAACAACAGGAAGTCAGGGCCCACAGTCACCCTCAGTCCACACTAGGCAGGAGAGATGTAGTGTCCTATTTCACAGTGAGGCCAGCATTGGATGAAGAGAGCTGGCTAGAGTCTATGTCCTGATGCCCAAGGTCCAAGCCAGGATTCCCAGAAGGAAGGTGTTAGCACTGGTCACTTGCCAGCCTGCCCTACCCGGCCTGGCCACACTCCACCTCTGGTCACCCCAGGTTGTGACAGGCATAGAGAGGAGCTGAACAGGAAGGGGAGACCCAGTGCCTAATCCCCCAGCCCTAATTGGAAGAATCGGGAGAAGTCACAGCGGAGCCCGGCATGTGCCTGCAGGAGACCTGCAGTATGTAAATGATTAATGTCAGCTCCACGGAGGGCTAGGGTCCACAGGAAATTGGAGTCAATGAATTTAAGAGAGAAAGTCCTTGTTTAAACAGAACTACTTTAGAAAATAAATACTGCCGAACTTGATGGTAAATACAGATATTTATGCAGAATCGAGGTGGAAATATGAATTTAATAAAGTTGGCTGCACGTGGCACTGCTCCATGGCCTTCCAGCTAGTGTCACAGCAGTCTGGGCTCCTAAGAGCAGGGCTGGGCAGATGCTTCTTGGCCCATGCTCCTACCACCTTGCTCCGTGAGTTTGGCATCAGAGAGGTCTGCAGACGAGTGTGGAACTGTAGGCCCCCCCATGATCCTGCCCACAAATTCACAGCCACCACTGTCAAGACCACTCGGGCTCTGAGGTTTTGCTCATGTTGCCCTTTCACTCCCTCTTATGTCTTCCCTCCTAGCAATAGGAGAGTCTATGACTAGTATGCCCCCTCCTCCAGGAAGGCCTCCATGGCTTTGCTGATGTGACCAGCATGCTGAATACTCACAACCACACTCACATGCTGTGGACCTACAGCCTCTCAAACCAGCCCAGTTGGGTGAGGTGAGCCTCCAGGTGGTCTTCTAACACCCACAATGGATAGAGGGAGAGATGGGACTAAAGAAACTCACCTGAGGGAGGAGACACTCCAACAGGGCAATCCTGTTCCCCAAGGCAAGGAAGTGTGCCAGAAACTCCAGGGTCTCTGCATCTGCTCCCACCACAATACCTGCCTCCCACTTCTGTATACCAAGGCCAAAGACCCAAACATAATCAGACAGGTCCCCACCCGGCCCTAGAGTCTAGACACAACTGGCAGCACATCCTAGAAAGCATGTGTCCCCAGGCTGTGAGCTGGGCCAGGTCAGGAGGAGTTGAGTGGCTGGATCACCCTGGGGCCCTGAGGCAGCCAAGGATCCCAATACTGCAGGCACCATTGTGCCTCCTCCTGGGATGCTCAGGGTGGCTGATACAATCTCATAAAGACAGGCCAGCCCTCACAGGTACCCCAGGGCACCCACTCCACGAATACAAGAGGCCCCCACAGAGGCCAGTCACAATGCGAGCCCTGGCAGAGTGCATGGCCTACAGGAAGGCCGCAGCAACCCCTGAGAAATCTCAGATGCTCTAGGCCCTCCGAGGCACATGCTATTACCACCTCCACCTTTCAGGTGGGGATACCCAGGCCACACAGCATATGGGCTACACTGAGGTGGATGAGGGCAGGACTGCTTGGATGCTGAACCTCTGTGTCCCTACCAGACTCATAGGCCACCTCTGCTGTTGGAGCTCAGCTGGAGCTAGTGGCCCACCACATATACCCCTTTTTCAGATGAAAAGACTGAGTCCCCAGAGATAGCTGGCCTGGGAGGTCGTGAGGCTCCCTGAGGACGGCTGTATGCCAGCATGGGAGACCTGGCTTGGCAAAGTGATGCCGCTGTGTCAACATATGTGGATACGGTGATTTACATGGGCCTCCTAATCCCCTGCCAGGCACCCTGACTCATGCGGCCTGGCACCCCTGCTCGCACCCACAGGTGGACGGGCATTCACTACGGCGGCTGCACTGTTATTTTTTCATAAGCCTGCCTTGAAATTTGTCAAACCACATATTGTTCACGCACACGCCTGTCAGCAAAGCTCGAGCCAGATGGGCCAGCTCCCCCCATGCGCTCCAGGCAGTGAAGTTACACACCAACTTCAGTTTTATGTCAAACCTTTAAGAGGGGAAATAAAAAAGAAGACGGAGGAGAGATTTTTTAAAAAAGAAAGAAAGAAGTCGAAGTCTGAACAGGCAGGACTGTGATCGTGCACAAATCCTGGCTCACCGGTGCTAGGTTTTATATGGAAACTCGGGCAGCGGTAAATAGAACTTCCCGGCTGTCAGGCGTTCATTAGCGAGGTGTGCATAATTTATGTATTTAAGAGCTGCCTCGGCCAAGCTATCACACGGGGAGCATGCTTCATAGGTGTTAGTGTTTATATGGACAGTAAATAAATGTCAAACACACACAAAATCCACTCGCAGGCGAGCGCTGACGGGGCCCCATCCATCATCCACCCAGCTGGAGACTGAGGGGCTGCCAAGGCCCAAGGGTAGGCTGGCCTGGCAGTGGTGCTGGCAGGGCCGGAAAAGGCAGTGTGAAGGCAGGAGGTCTTGGGGCTCTCACACCTGTCCAGAGGGGCAGGAGCCCCAGGCAGCTGTGGGACCTGCTCATCCCCTCTGTTCATCTGTGTCAGGCCAGGCTCCACCGGCTGCCCTGCGTGAGGTTGAAAGATCTGGTCATCTTTGCTCAGCCAAGGCTGAGAGCCTAGAGCTGCCTCGGAGGCCAAAGTGGCCAGGAGCTAATAATAGCAGCTCTGCTGGCTTTTCTATCCATTGGCCCACTGGTTCCTTCTGCTGCCTCCCACATAGGTCCTGTGCTTTAAGGTTTGGAGCTATTTTTAATAATTTTTAAAAATCTTTTTTTCAGTTTTTTTTTTTTTTTTTGTGTGTGTGTGTGGTCCACATTCAAAATTAACATGTAGATGGACCATCAGAGTCAATCCCCTACCCCATGCCATTCCTGCGCCACAGACTGGGTCTTCTGCAGTTTGCGGGGATGGTGGGGGGAAGCATTGCAGAAAAGTGTGTACATCAACAACACCCCTTACACACACACATATACACCCTGTCTTTCTGCCTAAGGCCAAACCCTGGGCTTAGATGGCAGACACAAAGCTACCCAGGCCTCCTGGGGGGTGTCCCACAAGTTACCACCCCACTTTTCTTGCTGCACACAAGCCAGGTCTGTAGCACCGGGACTGATGTTCACACTGAGGGGCTGCTATGGGTGGAACTGTATCCCCCTACAAATGCATATGTTCAAGTCCTATGTTCTTGGGCCCAGAAGGTGATCTTATTTGCACATGGGATATTGCCGAGGTAAGTAGCTAAGATGAGGTCATGCTGAGTGTGACGGGTGTCCTTACAAAAGGATGGGTTTGGACCCAGATGCATACACAGTGGCAATGCCATGTGAAGTGAAGTCAGAGACAGGGTGACGCGTCTAAAAACCCAGGGATGGTGAGTGGGCCCGGATACCACAGCGGTGAGGGAGGCCCCCAGATGCTCTCACTGCCCAGGGGCAGCTCTGCCAGCAGCTCCACCTCAGACTTCTGACCTCAGAACAGTTGGAGAATAAACTTCTGCAGCTTAAGCCCCAGTCTTTGTCATGGTGGCCATGGACATCACAGGAAGGTGGTGAAGAGACAGACTTGGAGACCAGACAGGACTCACCTCGCTGGGGCAAGCTCACAGAGTCACCTTGCCCCTCAGAACTCCATTTCTCTGTTCTGCTGTGGGACCTGCCTCAGGGCTGCTTCGGACCCAGATGGCTGCAGTCCACATAAAAGGCTGGGGCTGTGCCTGGCATACGGGCTGCCTTCATAGAGCCAATAAATGCTGTTATTCAGAGGCAACTCAAATGTAGAGCCATAATAAAACCCATCATAAAAACTACTCTCTGCTGTGTGGGTTGGGGCCTCTGCAGTGTGG
Source organism: Lasiurus cinereus (assembly GCA_011751065.1). Taxonomy (NCBI): domain Eukaryota; kingdom Metazoa; phylum Chordata; class Mammalia; order Chiroptera; family Vespertilionidae; genus Lasiurus; species Lasiurus cinereus. The sequence continues at coordinate 3,368,595 of JAAGEH010000034.1, read as the reverse complement.
GTTGGGGCCTCTGCAGTGACCCCCAGTGGAGTGTCACACATATCAGGTGGACCAGAGGCTGCTGAGTGGAGTAAGAGCTGATCAGAGTAACCAGGTTGTCAGAGATCAAGTGAGAAGCCGGCCCAGTGAAGGTGAGGTCTGGCTTGAGGGTAAGTAAGTCTGTGGCTGAGTTGAGGCTGGAACTCATGCTCCCACTTCTAGCATCATCATCCCCACAGACATACTCGGCACTGGGGCTACCTGCTGTGGGATGTCCCATTCTTGGGTCTTCCTCCTTCAGGGACTCTGGGGAGGAACTGTGGGTCAGCTGTGGCTACAATGACACTGTACAACACTCAACCACAGAAGAGCATGCAACAGAAGCATGGCTCCCCTTGCTCACCTGTGGCCTGTGTGGCCTGGTGACCATGTGGCTAAGGATGAGAGGCTGGGTGAGTGCAACGGGCTTGTCTCCTGCACCAAGCAGGCATATGCATGGCCATTGGAGTGCCGTCGTCCTGCAACAGTGTCAGGTGTACACAGGTAACATGAATTTTCAGGACCTGTGTCCCCAACGAGCCCAAGCACTAGGGTGTGAACCCCACCTCTTCCTAGGAAGAGCCCCAAAGTAGGCGTGTTGCAGAGCCACAGCCCACAGGCTTTGGAGGAAGGCAGATGTCCAGGAGCACGTTAGAGGCCTATGACAGCACAGACATCGCTGTCCAGTTACGGCTTTCTTGGGCCCAGAACGGTATGAATGACAAGGGCAGGCCCACTGCAAGGATGACATTAAACGTGTAAAGTCCCAAGGCATGCAGCCACATGACTGGAGCATGCCAAAAACTGACTAATCTAGGCCACCTCCTGCTCAGAGAACATTCATGTTGTTAATAGGGACCTTCAAAGAAGAAACCGAAGGTATGGCAGGTGGCGGCATTTCAGACCCTCTCACAAGCAGGGAGGTGGGAGAGACACCTCAAACACCTAGGGACAAAGGCAGCTCTGGAGAACACAGGGAGGGACCATCCTTGGCTAGTGTCAGCACCAGGGGCAGAACCATGCAAGTGTGAGGAACTAGAGTCCCAGCTCCCACACAACAGCGTTTCCTGTGAAAACAATCTACCAATCTTCGTTGACCATAAGCTGAAATGAGAAATTGATAGCTAAGCAAGGACACAGTCTTAGGATCCAAAAGAACTGTGCTATCGTAGAAACTGAGAGGAGGTGTCACCTAAACTATAACTGGAGACACACCCTCTTCCCTCCCCCTCCAACCCCGTACCCAGCCATCTGAAGAAAAGACCTCCATTAATACTTGCTCTACATTGTGCAAAGGACGTTAACAAAGCATTGTGGAGCACGGGGGGTATTTGATAACCAACTGCCAGCTCCTGCGCCAGGGAGATAGGACAGGATCTAGAAGGAAAATGAGTCACACACACCCCTACCCCGCCCCGTGTGGGCACCTGCTGGGAATAAGCTCTGCTCTTTTGCCACCTCACCACCTCCTCACCATCTCCAGCCTGCAGTCCAGCTTTGCGCTCCTTCAGCACAGAGACTCTGAAGATGAGCTTCAGGCCCCACCCACCATGGGCCATCCCCATCCACAGGCCCCGCCCCATCCACAGGCCCTGCCCTGCACAGGTCAAACTGGATGGAGAGTCACCCAGCCACATGGCCATGCAACCGGGGTTGGCACTTTACAGTTTGCAGGGACTTCTCCTGCCTTTGGTTTTACTGACTGCTCTGTGATGTGCACAGGCCAGGGTGTGTGATCTTGATGGGATGGAATTATGTCCTCCTTTGCTGGGACCAGCCCTCCAGTTTCCTGTGGGGACCAGGCCCTTCCTTCATTCCCTGGTTCTGGCAATGTGGCTCCCATCCTGATGCAGGAGCCTCACAGGGAGCTGGTGGGAGGGGTGCTGCCCGGTTGATTGGCGTGGGGTCAGGGCTTCCCTGGGCACCTACATCAGCACCACCTGAAAAGGAAGCTGGCAGAGAAGGGTGCCGAGGAGCCACAGGCTGGGCTGTGCCCACAGGCAGAGCTTCATCGCTAGTCTGCTTCTTGCCCCGTCTTCGGATTTAGAGTTCTGAAGTCAGCAGAGAGAGAAGTGAGGAAAACGAGTTCCTGAGGCTGGGACTTCTGCTGGAGCAAAAGAGCAGAGCTTATTCCCAGCAGGTGCACACATGTACCTGCTCCGCCTGGCAGCCCTCCCCACCACTCCGGAAGACATGTGGTGTGTGTACAGAAGAGGGGCATATGAGGGTGCATGTGAGTGTTGTGCACGAGTGTGTATGAGGTGTGTGAGACTATATAAATGTGTGTGGGAGAGGCGTGTGGGAGTGTGTGCGCGTGTTGTGACAGAAATTCCCAAGGCAGAGGCCAAAGCCAGGCAGGTGTTGAGAGTGTCCTGGGAGCCAGGCGACATGTGCTGGGGGTGGGTGATTCCAGCAGACAGCTGGGCTGGACCACAAAGCCCCAGAGGCCTCCGCTCCCTGGCCCATCACCCTGGGTCCTGCGGGTGGTGGGCAGCACACGAGGCCAGAGCACTCACTGTCTGCTTCCCAGCCGCTGCCTCCCAGCTTCTCAGAGGAGCCCAGAGCTTCACCTACCCACCGAGAAATGGAGACCCCAAGGCTAGGTTCCCAGGAGCAGCCTTCACACAGCAGTTCCCAGAGGCCCCGGGCAGCGGGCCTGGCTCCTTAGCACGCAGATTCCATGGCCATGAGTGGATACTGATGCCTCGGTCACTGTCCTCCCCTGTGACAGATGGCATCAAGGAAGCTATGCCACCCCTGGGCTTCCTGCCACTGCCTCACCCTCACCTTCTAGAAACCTCTGTGAGGACCCCACCCACCTACACACCCCTAGGCCTTGACCTAGCCCCCACATCATGAGCTCACTGGCCTCTCCCCAGAGCCACCCTTCTTCCCACCTTTCTAAAGCCCAAATCAGATCTGCACCCTGATAGACACCCCCCTTCCTGCATTCCCCCTCCAGCGCTGGGGGGGTGGGGGACCCTACCTGAAGGCTTACTTGTGTAGGAATGGTTTGCCTAGCCTGTGCCACTTAGGAGCCTCGGACTCTGTGGTCAGTGTCCCCTGCAGGTGACCACACTGCCCCAGGGCTGCGCTGCGGGAACAAGCCAGTGCACACTGACTCAGGGCGGCGCTGCCTGAGTTAAGGGGTTTGCCTGGCCTTGAGGAAAGCGACCTGGGGTTTCTGTTGACACCAGACAGTGTCACCCACAAACCCACTCATGCAGTGTTAACCAAGGCCCAGTGTCACAACACCCCCAAAGCAGAGGACCGCAGCCCCTTTTCCTCAGAACTGCATGATGGTGACGTGGAGAGAAGACTCCAGCCTCCCTTGGAAGCCACGCTTTCTTTTTCATCTTTAGACTAAAAAGTGCAGTAGTTCCGTTTGTACCTGGCCCCTCCTGGCCCCTGACTGAAAATACCCCACTGTGGAGACCCCAACCCAGACACATTTGGGTGAAGTCTTCTTTCCCCTGCCTAGTGACCCTCTTGCCCGCCCAGGCGAACTGAATTTCCCCAGCTCTCTGCCCACCTCTCCACCTGGCCAGTCCCCTCTTCCCATAAGGTGATAGGTCACCCTTCCTGATCTGGCCACCTAGTCCTTTGGTATATGCCACCCTTCCTTGAATCTGTGCTGGGTTGGTCCTCCCCACCCCCCCCACCCCACCCCAGCCAGCGCCTCCATGCTGGGCTAGCATTTGTCCCAGTGAACACTAGGTCATGTCAAGCCTGGGGAAAAGTTGTTACTGACATCTTGTGCATAGAGGCAACGCTGCAGGACCCAGGAGCCTCATAGCAAGGGATAGTCCAGCTCAGCTCAAAGCTAAGCACTACAGCAAGAATACAGTTGGCCAGGGATCATCAAGGAGGGATGTGCTGAGAGGAGGCATTTTCTGAGAAAAGCAGCAGGCCAGGGCCCTCACAGCGCGCGCGCGCGCGCACACACACACACACACACACACAGGCACACACATACATTGCTTTTCTCCTCCCTGATTCTGTTGTCAGCAAAACACACAGGAGTCCACTGACTGAGCACCAGTCTGGAAGGATTGGGTTTTATGGTAATTGGGCCCATCCCAAAGGTGGGAGACAAGTAATGGGGAGAGGGGTACTAGGGATGGATACTGAGGCATGGAGTGATGAGGGTAAATGGGGGCCTTCGGATGTGCTCTAGACTATTTTTGTACATGAGGGACCCAAACTAGATTCCTGCTATGTCCTTGGGTCGGTGCCTGGTGGAGATGGAGGGATGCTGCCATGCCCTTACACACAGGTGCCCTCAAGATCTCCAGCCCATGAGCCCTCACTGCACATGGTACATGTTAATAAAAGAAACAAGGACTGCTAACCCCCACCCCGATACAGCTCACCTCGCCCTAGCAGACCTCGGAGTGCAGAGCCAGGCTTCTCTCATCTCAGAGAACTCGCACCCACTCCCCTGCGCAGAGGCCTTGCCTATCATCACCAACCCCAGCCACTATGAGAAACAGCCATCTTTCTTAATGGAGAGTCTGTCCATATTCCCCTGAAGGCCACACAGAGACCCTAAGGCTGCCAGCCCCCTCGACGATCTTGTCTCCCAAATCTGACAATGCAGCCTCAGGAACCCCACTAATAAAGTGCCTGCACCTGACATCTGACCATTGCTCAAATTCGTATGAGGGATGGACATCAGAGCTAAGGGGAGCAGCCATGGGCTTGGGTCACAGGCTGGCTAGCCCCCAGCATGATGCTGGGTATGAGATGGTGCTGGCTCGTGGCTCAAGTGACAGCTGCCACATCTGGCCCTCCCCTGGCTGTACACGGGCAGCTGAGCCAGGGTCAGAGTCAAGCAAGACAGGGATGTGGCACAAGCCACATTGCATCAATAAAGTCAGTTCTACTACCCCAGCCTTTAGTGGAGCCGCATGTAAATGTTCCAGCCTTTTCTAAATGGGCTCATGGGTGACCAAAGCTGTGTGCCCAAACTGGGAATACTCGCAGGGCAGCATCCTGAGTCAGCAGAATGCCCCAACATGGAAAAGTAATCTGGGTAGCAGACCTCAGCTTGGAAGTCCAGGTGCTCCTACTCATGAGGATATGCTCTGATTTCAAACACAACAGGACCTGGGTCTGACTACCTAGCCCCTGCCACAATGCTCAGTCAAGACAAGTTAGAGAAATAATGTTTGTGGAAAGAAAGGAGCTGATGCTTTAACCCATGAGGCTCATGGCACAGGCTGGTCTCCATTCTAATATCTTACGTAGAATATCAGAAAAAACAGCCCACAGGTGTCAGTTGCTGGCTCTCTGCTGCATCCTCCCCCAACCCCCTTCCAGCTCCTATCCTGCCTCCACAGTGGGACCCAGCAAATACTTGTTGAGTGAATTTTGAATGAATGAGATGCAGACTCAGGACTTCAAAAACCATCTATCAGCAAAGCTTTGCCACTAGAGCATAGCCCCGATGACCGCCTTCTAGAAGAAGACTACTTGGCCAAGACCCTTGAGAGCATTCAGTGAGTGATGATCCTGTGTGAGCAGCATGGACTCCTCAGGGGCCCTATTGGTTACTCCTCCATCAGAAGTAGAGAGGGACCCCTTGGTGACACCCACAGGAAGGTCATTCAGAAGAGGCAGCATGGAAGTAGGACAGGACAGGCCCTAAGACACCCAAAGGATCCCACCTGAAATCTTGGCCTCCCAGACTGTGAGTAGTGTAATCTGGCAGCTGTAGAGGACCTATTAGCGATTCCTACCTCTACTATCTTTTAGGCCCATCCAATCAGATCCCACCCTTGGTTCCTGTGGTTTTGGGACTAACCAGGCCCTAGGATGTGGGATGAGTGCATAGCTTAGTTCCACCCTACTCACTCCACCCACCATAGTGACTGTTATATGAATGAACACAGGTCCTCAGGAAAGCCATTCACCTCTTTACTTGGGCTGTTGCAAGAAAAAAGAGGTTCCTTCCCATACAGTGGCCACTGAGCTGGGAAGGCAGCCTAGAGACCCCCTACCAGCTTACCCCACTATGACAGGGGTTCAGCAAGGGGGTGGGAGTGACAGGGGATTATGCAGGGGGACACTCACTGAGGGCATTTGTTCCCTTTCCTGGATTTCCAAGCCTCTGGGCTTCTCAGTGATGTTCAGAGCAATGAAGGTTAGTATCTATCACTTGCAACCAGGAAAGTCTGGGCTAATGTGGCAGGTGGCTTAATTCCAACTTTCCATTTGTAAAACAGAGGCTTCCCAACTTTTCCAAGACTGTCTATGAGAGAAATGCTGCCACCTAACAGATATAAGCTTTGATGCAAGAGTGACTCAGGGGCAGTGAAGTCAAAGCCATGGCTAGGAGCCATGCACCTGTCCAGGTACAGGGCTGAGCAATAGAAGGATCAGGCACTGAGTGGTGGGGAGGGACAGCATCTAGGAGCTGGATTTGTGTCACCAGGTCAGTAAACCTTGGAGAGGCTGGAGAAGAAGCAGTTACTGTCCCAGCAGAAACTTATGCCCAAGAATTCCAAGGAGTGGACTGCTGGACTAGGGAAGGGGCCAAAGACAAGGTGACTTCCAGCTGAGGGGTGGGGCAGACCGGGGTAGAGTTTAAGAATGTGCCCTTGGTCATTCAGCCCTTCCCTAAGTTACTGCAATCATGCCCCCCTCAGCCTTGCCCTGACCCCCAGACCTCTCACACCTGTTGGCCCTGACTCTGTTGGGTGACTGCTTGCTTCTCCTCCAGGCCCAGATCCAGGGTCTCTTCCTGCATTAGGCCTTCTTGACAGCCTGGAAGTGGGTCTCCCCACAGACAGACCTGATCTCTCCCAGTATTGTCATGAATATCCTCCGGTTCTATTCCCCCAGGAGGGCACAGGCTCACCCGGCCCCAAACCCAGCCCTGATGGCAGAGGGTGGACACTGACAAGCCAAGATCCTTTGAGGAAGGCAACTTAGAGAGGCATTTTGTCATTAAACAGACAAGAAGAAAGAAGTAGCAAGCAGTGGGAAGGCGTGCTGGGAAGCAGCACGTGGCTTGTGGAGAGGCGGCTTCCCCTCCTCCCTGACTTTCCTGTCCTGCTCCGTCTTGGTCAGACATTCAATACTTCCTTTTGGAGAATACATAGATTTGTTTGACTTGGAATATTGAATTTGGAGTCCGTTCAGCAATTTCAAATTTCAGAATTGGGACTTTAGGGAGACACTGTAAATTAAAAAATTCTTTCCTTTTCAGTTTCTACCCAAGATTGTATATTTTTTGATGGCAAAATTAGAGATTAACTATAAACATCTGTTTGTTCGATACTCACATGGCTATGAGAACAATGGCCAAACCATTGGGATGGGGGTGTTCAGATGCTGCAAGTCTATAGTGGAAAGTCTGCACAACCTATCAGGATTCTGGGAGAGTAGAGAAAGGAGAGGTATGGAGCAGGGACAGGGACTGGGAGGGGGAGACCCAGGAGAAATAGCAGGGCATCCTTCAGCCCACACTGGTCCTCACCACACCCCAGGCCTCCCCACCCTGCTTTTCTCACCCAGTCCTCAATGTTGAAACCTTATTTACTCACCAACCCCCAGGTCCTTCCTGAGCACCTACTGTGCTGGGGCCTGGGGATGTGATAGAAGTATGGCCACTGCACTCTGTTTGGCATGAGGAATCATCTCATAACAGTGTTGCTAAGTAAGTGCCTCAAGGGTACAGACAGGTAGCAGTGTCCCTGAATGGTAGCAGCTGATGGAGGGTCTCAAAGGGAATGGCCTTGGAGTAATGTTTGGAAGGATACAAAGGAATTAAGTAGGCAAGGGAGTGGGGAGAACATTCCAGAAGGAGAGTGTGGCTGTGCAAAGGCATGGAGTGGGACAGTGTGTAGATTTGGAGGTAAAACAAAGCCAGTAAGTGCAGAGAGCATGGAGGGTATGAGGGTGCTGCTGGAGGCTTAAAGCCACTGGAAACACCAAGACTGTTAAGCAGGACCAAGGAACAAAGGCAATTCTGTGCCATGGGAAGATTCCACCAATGGCATTTGGGAAACCGATTGAAGGTGAAAAGAGTTGTGGGGAGACCGGGATCTCTATAGAGAGGATGGCAACTCAGGCGAAGGCAGAGGTAGCAGATGACAAATTGATGAAACTGGGCTTGCGGGGTAGAGGGGTTGGAAGAAGAGAGATCAGATATCCCAGAAATAAATCAGGTCTGGCAAACTGAACCAGGGAGAGGCTGGGCCAGTAGTACACATTTGTAGTTTGGAGAGAGAGGAGTAGAGGCTATGGGTAGACCCTTAAGGAACCTGCCTGACAGACAAGGAGGAGAAAAACAGGTTTTGAGAGGAAAAGGCAGTGGGGTGGGAGAGAACTGGGCAAGAGGGATCATGGAATCGGGATTCTAGTTAGGAAGGGGGTGAGGCCACCTGCTGGGATGGTCAGGAAATGACCACTGACCATTCTGCCTCTTGACACAAAACATTGGAAGTAAGTCCTGGGTCTGCTGATTTTCAGATCACCATTGTCTATCTCAGTTAGCTCAGGCTGCATAACAAATACACAAACTGGGCAGCTCCAACAACAAAAATTCATTTTCTCACAGTCCTGGAGGCTGGAAGTCAGAGATCAAGGTCGCAGGGTTGGTTTCCCTGAGGCCTCTCTCCTTGGCTTGTAGATGGCCGTCTTCTCCCTATGTCCTCACATGCTCAGTCCTATGTGTGTCTGTGTCTTCTGCTTATAAGGACACCTGTCACATTGGATTGGGGCCCACTCTAATGACCTCATTTTACCATAATTATCTCTTTAACCCCCCCCCCAATCAGTCACATTCTGAGGTCCTGGGGTTTAGGACTAAACACACTTTTACCATCCAAACCAGCAATCATGCTCCTTAATATTTACCCAAAAGAGTTGAGTTGAAAACATATACCACACAAAAATCTCCAAACAATGTTTATAGCAGCTTTGCTCATAACTGCCAAATCTTGGAAGCAATCAAGATGTCCTTCAGTAGGTGAATGGAGACATAAACTTTGGTCCACCCATACAATGAAATATTATTATTCAGCGCTAAAAATAAATGAGCTATAAAGCCATGAAAAGACATGGAGGAACCTTAATGCACATCACTAAGTGAAAAAAGCCAGTCTGGAAAGGCTACCATATGATTCCAAACATATGACATTCTGGAAAAGGCAAAAATATGAAGAAAGTAAAAAGACTTGTGGTTGCCAGAGATTAAGGGGGAGGGAAGGATGAATAGGCAGAGGAATTTTAGGGCAATTAAACTACTCTGTGTGGAGCTGTAATGGTAAAGACAGCTCAATAATATACATTTGTCCAAACCCATAGAAGATGCCTCAGCAAAGGTGAACCCGAAGGTAAACTATGGAATCGGGGTGATGATGAGTCCATATCGGCCCATAGGTTGTAACAGATGGATCCCCTGGTGGGGTGTGTTAATAGTGGGAGAGGCTGTGCATGGGGTGGGGACAGAGGGTATATTGGAAATCTTTATATTTCCCCCTCAATTTTCCTGTGAACCCAAAACTACTCTAAAATATAAAGTCTATTTTGAAAAGATATTGCAAATTTCTGAAATGTAGAAGTAAGAAACTATTATTACTTTTTAAAGAAACTATTATTTTTTAAACCAATTAAAAGATCTACCAAACCCTCCAAAAGCAAACACTTGTAAAGAGAACCATGGGGCAAAACCTGACGAATCAGATCTGCAAGTAAGACAAGCAGGAGACAGACACAACCAATGAAAACTGAGGATGTGGTGCCCAGAGGCCCTAATTCTGCAGCCTCTCCAAGGCCCAGACGCATGGCTTCTTTCTGCAATCAGACCTCGAGCATGGAACGCCACACCGACTGAGCACTGGGCCTCCTGTGCGCTGGTGTCAGGTCCTGAGTGGCCAGGGCAGCACTGGCCTGCCCTCTTAGGTCACCCAGTCAGCTGGGTAAGTGGATACTTGGATAATGATGGCGCAGCAGAGTGACCATGAGAGCACCAAGCAGGCTTACACTGCAGCCTCTGAGGAGGGTCTCCATACTGCTGGAGGCAGCCTCTAAATAGAATCGGAGGACAGCAGGAGTTCCCAGATCACCCTCCTGCGGGCCAGGTGGGCTCAGGTGGGCGTCCCAGCAAAGTGTCAAGGATGCAGTTGGCCAGGGTGGGGTGGGGTGGCCTGAGATGGGAGACCCGGTCCCACCTGAGCACAATTTCTAAAAAGGGAGTTTTTCTCCTTGCTTGGTTTGGCTCAGTGGGTAGAGCATCAGCCTGCGGACTGGAGGGTCCTGGGTTTGATTCTGGTCAAGGGCACATGCCCAAGTTGTGGGCTCAATCCCCAGTAGGGGGTGTGCAGGAAGTACCCAACCAATGATTCTCTCTCAACATGGATGTTTCTATCTCTCCTTCTCCCTTCCTCTCTGAAATCAACACAAATATAAGAAATAAAAAGGGAGCTTTTCAACCACATTTGTAAAATTATATATTGATAAAACCACTGATAAGATAATGACAAAAAAAGAGGAGGCCTTGGGAAAGCAAACCAGAGAGGCACATTTCTATCTGCTCCCGTGCAACCTTGGGGCCTGCACGGTGTATAGACCAGGACTCAACAACATGTTTACCTGACCAGCTCTTTCCCTGTGGCCTTGTACCCAGCTCCCAGCAGATGGGAAGGGAAGGAGTGTGTGGGGCACTGGTCATGCCACAGGGCCCAAGTTCTCTTTTTGACTCATGCATTAACAAAAGATTTCATCCAGAATATGTACAGACTTCTACAACTTAATAGCAAAGAACACACCGAGGTAGGCCCGTTTGAAATAGGACAGAAATCTTGAATAGGCATTTCACAAGAGCACAGAAAAGGAACGAGTGCAAACTAAAATCCCAGTGAGCCACCACTACCGCCACAGATCAGGTGACATAGAAGAGACCGGCAGTGCAAGTGGCAGGTGCATTTCCGGTGGCTGTTCTGGAGAGCTGTTGGCAGATTCTCTCTGAGCTGAACCTGCGCACATCTGTGGCCCAGCAGTTCCACACTGGTACATACCCAACTAAAACATGGACGGTATATTCACCAAGCAATGAGATCCAGTCAACATATCTGCCCCGTTAGTGCCCAAATATGTAACAAACACCTGCTATGTGCCAGGCATTGTCCTGGAAGCTGGGGACATGAGTGTTCAGAGAGTGCATTCTAGAAGGAGAGACAGGCATAAACAAGAGAAAATAAGGATAATGCATCCAGCAGCAAGAATGCTGGAGCAGAGAAGGGCGCAGTGACCTGATATAATGTGAGGAGGGGAGGGCGAAGGGCCTGCAGAGAAGACAGCTTCAGAGAGGCAGAGGGAGTTGGCTGTCTGTGTCAGTGTCTGGAGGGGCAGCAGTCCTGGCAGAGGGAACAGCGGGGACAAAGACCCTGGGGCTAGTGTTGGAGAAAGAGCCCGGAGACCAATATGACTAAAGGGTTGGAGCAGAATTCAGAGGGATCCAGGGGCCTCAAAGAGAACAAGAAGGAAGGTGGGATCCTGCATGCGTCCACCTCTCTGCCAACATGAGCTGATGGAGGCAAGGCTGGCTCTCAGCCACCTTTGTACCTCCAGAGCGCTAACCTGACTCTGCAGGTTCTCAAAAATGCAGCAAGTTAAGTCGCCTCCATGGGGACAGGACCTGGCCTCCTGGTCCATTCCTGGGCCTGCACAGTGTGTAGACCAGGACTCGACAACATGTTTACCTGACCAGCCCTTTCCATAGGGCCTTACAGCAGATCCCAGGGTCCCCAGGCGGGCACCTCATGTGCAGGAGGCCTCCAGCTCTGGGGTTTGCAGCACTCCAGAGGGGTCCACTGGGTACAGGCACCACTGAACTCCCATGTGGCAGAGCTGCCTTCCACACTGTTTACCATTCTGGGCCTCACGGAGAGCCTCCTGGTCATATGATGACCAGCCTAAATAAGACGCCTTTAATAAAAAGAAACACATGGCCCCATTTATACACGAGTGTGTAAAATATATTAAAATAATTTTAAATGCATGAGTCACTCAGAGAAAGTGCGCTTTTTAAAAACTCACAAACAGCACTTTGTAGTGAAGATGGTAGTGAACAGTGGCTTGTCCTGCAGACAAGGACCAGCAGAGAAAGGGCACAAAGCATGGACACTCCTGTGTGTCCCATGTAGGTCCTCTGCTACAGGGACACTGAGTGCATGCTTGCATCCAGACAACAAATGGTATTGTCAGCGTCGGAGCTCGAGTCCTTCTCACTGTCCATACTTCAACCCCCAGCACAGATACCACAGGCAGAGAGAGTGGCCTTGCAATTTTGGGGCCCAAAAACAGCAATCTGGTTCTTATCCACTTATCCTTAGCTCCATTGTCCTTGTCTATGGACTAGAGAGACAAACCCTGGTTCTGCTGCAGCCCCACTTATCCCAGCAGCCCTCCTATGGCCCCGTTGCATTGAATACCTCCCGTGACGTAAAAGCTCACCCCTCACAGGCATCCCTGGGCAGCTGACATTAGGAGAAAGCTCCTCTTTGTGGGCACTAGTCTCCCTGAGGAGAAAGGAGAGCACATGGGCCCCAGAATTATTTCCCAAAGTTCCATGCAGAATGAAGCCCCCCGCCTGTCCCTGCTCTTCAGCAACCCACAACTTGGGAGGTTAGAGTTTCATCATGTCAACAGGAGTGAGGGCACACGTTCAGCCTGTAACACCTAGCATCCTCCAAATGTAGCCACAGTGATGCACCAATAGTGATGTTTCAGTCAATGATGGACCACACATATGGCAGGGACCCAGGAAGATTGCAATGGAGCTGAAACATGTTCATCATTTCGTAATGCTTTAGCTATAGTGCAGTATGCTACTGACATGTTTGTGATGATGCTGGTGTAAGCACACCTAGTTCACTGCCAGCTATGTAAAAGTACAGCACATACTGTTGTGTATAGTACATAATGCTTGATAAAGATAACAAATGACTATGTATTGGTTTATGTAGTTACTATACTTTTTATTATATTTAAAATGCACTCTTTAATAATTTTTTAAATATATTTTTATTGATTTCAGAGAGGAAAGGAGAGTTGAGAGAGAGCTAGAAACATCAATGATGAGAATCATTGATTTGCTGCCTCCTACACTCACCCTACTCAGATGAAGTCTGAAATCCAGGCATGTGCCCTTGGCTGGAATCAAACCTGGGACCCTTCAGTCCACAGACCAATGCTCTATCTACTGAGTCAAACCAGCTAGGGAAAGGGTGCACTCTTTCAACTTTTAAAAAATAGTTTGTTGTAAAGCAGTAGCATGTTATGCAGAGAGCAGACATCTTGTGTTTTCTGCAACTTTTTTGTGTGTGTGTGCTTAACTTAATCTCATGATATTTTGCACAGTAACACTCCATACAGGCTTGTAGCCCATGAGCAATGGGCTGTACTTGGCTAGACATTTAAGTTTGTGTAAGTACACTCTATGATGCTCACCAAAGGTGAAATTGCCTAATAACACATTTCTCAGAACACACTCCAGTTGTTAAGCAGTGCCTGAGTATAATGACTTTGTCTTAATATCATGAAATCTTCAGGGCATTACTGTAAGGTTTGAAGGAGGAGATAGATGAGATATGCATTTTAAAAGAATCATTCCTCTGAAGGACCTTAAAGAGTATAAATGGAGAAGTAACTGGGGAGCTAGAGAAAACTTAGAATCAAAGTTGAAAGGCAAGGACTCCACCACACAATCCATCCATTTCATTTGCCAACGTTGCTACCAGCCCTGAAGCTGACCATCTGCAGAGACCTTGGGCCTTGACCACAGCCAGGAGCCTGCAGCATCGAAGCTCCCCTCTGCTGGTGCGGGAGGAACTCTGGGAAAAGGATCTTCCTCCAGGATGAGAGAGAGACAGACTTTGAAAAACTACAAGATGGTACCTCTGGCAGGACCCTCCCTGGCAATGGCAAGATGTCCAGATAAGTTCCAGCAACCTCACCCTGCTTGGGCAGCTGGGCTCTGGGAGGACTCTCAAGAACATCCAGAAGGCTTTTTCATATCCTTCCGGGGCAAGATCTGGACCACCCTGTGCAAGGACTGTACTAACAGCCTTTTGGAGCAGCTGGACACATGGCTCAGTAGCTCAGAATCTGAGAGTGAGAACTACAAATGCTGCTTGGAGACCAGGGAGAGGAGAGGGAGACACCACAGGGAGAGCCAAAGAACTGAAGGACGCAGACTGGGGGAAAGGCAGTACCCCAGGGACTACAGTAAACTGCAATGGCAACACCTGGAGCTGCATGAGGAACAGAGGAGCGTGAAGAACCGGCTGCAATACATGCATACCCATTAGCCTGGCTGCAGAACACCAATGCTTTCAGGTCAGTTCAACCTTTGCAGTCCACCCTGACATCAGGCTGGGCTGCATCCCCACCGTCCCGTGGGCTGCATGAGATCAGCCCGGTATGGAGCAGATGCCTCGCTGCTCCTGGCCCCATCTGATAAGGCTGGGCTGGCGTTTCAGGGGTATCAACTCATCACCCGTGGAAAACATTCCCTTTGGAAGTCACTTACAGAGGCCCCCATTAAGCGAGCTGCCTTGTTCTGGACCAGAGGGCAGAGTGCTCACTGTTATCACAAGTTGGACCAGGCGATGATGGTTTTCCTGGACTGCAGGCAGCAATTCAGGGAAGAAGCGGAGGAAGGCGAGCTGGAGCTCCACACACCCTGCAGGATCCATGTGGAGAGGGGCCTGGTGGGAGACCCTGGACCAGTGCTGATCCTCGTCCACAGAACCCACGGGAACACGGAGGAGCTGGACAAAGGCACTCACACTCATGCTTACAGGTTTTAAGTGGCGTCTCACTTGAGTCTCCTTAAAGTATTGTCACAAATAACTTTTCTTATTTTATGAGGGAGAGGGGTATTTTTGTATTCCTGAAAGTCTTATCAGATCAATTGTAAAATGGAATAATATAACAGGTTTATAATTTTAATGATAAATGAGCATACAGACATTAATTTGAGAAGAATGAAAGAATTGCCCAGAGCAAACCAAAGCCATTGCTCCCCCCCCACACACCTTGTGCCTTCCCCCACCCTCTTCCCTGGATCAACAAATTCAAACTCAAAATGACAGCAAAGATTAAATAACAAGTGATGGATAAAGAACTGTAGAGGGAAGAACTGAGGTGGGGATGAGAGAAGAAGGGGGTTAAAGAGAAAGGTGGAAATCTTCATTTTTTTAAACAAGAAATGAAAGTAATTGGGCCACTAGGTACATGTAGTGGAACTTTGGGAAAAGGTATATTCAAAGATTGTGAAGTTTTTTGCTATGATGTATAGTGTCAACCCTGCTCCCCCTTCATCTCTGAGAAACTTTAAATAAATTTCTGCATATTCTTCAATTAAAAAAATAAATTAAATCTTCAGTTTTTCAAACAGTTGATGTGTTTCGATCCATTGCAATTATTATTGTTGGTCAAATTATCCCATATTTCTTCCTGGGGGGGAGGGGTATATCTTTTTATTGGTCCCTCTGTTCTTGTCACAAGTGCCCTGTAATCCTTGTCACTGCCTTGCTGTCAGTGATAACAAGAATCTCTGGGTTCATCTTATACATTTCCTGCCTCAGACATAGACCAGCCATTTCTCTATGGACCCCTGGATCCTTTTAGTGGAAATGATATTTATAGTCCACAGTGAGGGTGCTCTTGCTACTGGATGTATTGTATCTATGAATATTCAGTGGCTAAAACAAGAATATATGCATTTTTTAACAATTTTATTGTCCTAAAATATACATAACATAAATTTTACCATTAACCATTTTTAAGTGCACATTGCCAGTAGTCGGCAAACTCATTAGTCAACAGAGCCAAATATCAACAGTAATTCAAATCTCAATTGAAACTTTTTTTGAGAGCCAAATTTTTTAAACTTAAACTTCTTCTAACACTACTTCTTCAAAATAGACTCGCCCAGGCCTTGGTATTTTGTGGAAGAACCATACTCAAGGGGCCAAAGAACCACAGTTTGCCGACCACTGTTGTAAGCTATCACTACCATCCACTCCTATAACTCTTTCATCTTAGAAAACTGTACCTATTAAACACTAACTCTCCTAGCCACCACCACTCTACTCTCTGTCTGTATGTTTGGCTATTCTATGTTCCTCATTTAAGTAGAATCACACAGTATTTGTCCTTTTGTGACTGGTTTATTTTCCTTAGCATAATGTCCTCAAGGTTCATCTATGTGGTAGCATATGTCAGAATTTCCTTATTTTTAAGGCTGCACAATACTCCATTCTATGTGTAGACCGAATTTTGTTTACTCACTCATCCATTGATAGGCAATCTGGATTGTTTCCACCTTTTGGCTATTGGGAATAGTGCTGCATAGGTGTACACATAGGCATAAATAACTCTTCATTGTGGGACCAAAGGAGGGAATGAGCCTGTGAGTGCATGAATGAATGAATGGTGCATACTCAGTGCACCCAGGCCTAAGATTTCTCCCACAGGACCTGATGGTGTGGCTTCTACATCCTCCCTCCCCATGGCTTGTGTTGGTTTCACACAACTTCCAAGGTCTTCTTGACAAACAGGAAGTGCAGGCAGATGTCCAGACATTACTGAGCAGCAGCTGTTGGCATCACACAGACAGAACATCAGGGCAGCACTGGTATCCTCTGCTTTCTCTTTTTCTTCTTGGTTCTCTGCTTCCTTCCGTTTCTCCCCTCCTCCCCCTCTCCACAAGCCAGGGTGGCTACTGCACAGTTGAAGTAAAGCCAGCAGCTGCTGGAAGGTAGGCATACAGCACAGAGGACTCCAGCAGCTGTGAACTGGAAAGGATCCTCAGAAAGCATCCATGATATCCAGAAAGTTCCTCCTGGGGGCAATTGGGAGTGTAGGGCTATGCTTGCTAACCTACTCCATGCCAGTCACTGGTTGAGGGTTGCTCATTGGGGACATGGGAAGGGGTGTTGCATTCTACAGCCTCATTGAGGGGACAGAGGTAGACAAGATAGGCAGGGTCTTTACCATACAGGAACGGGCTCTGGGGGCAGAAGCCCTCAGCCAATGGGAAGCCTGCAATTGCAGGCAGAAGTCAGATCTGGCTCATCATTCACTCATTCATTGCAGGCCTGACATTTCTGCCCACAGCCTGAAGGGAATGTGCATAAGTGTCCACATGCTGGGTACGCTTGATGGATATGGGAGCATCCCAAGATACCTAACCCAGACAGGATGAAGTCAGAAGAACCTCAGAAGAATCTGTGCCTGAAAAGTACCTTAGGTTGGCCAACCAAAGAAGAGCAGAAATGATGCTGCAGGTAGGGGAGTTCTGGATGGTGAGAGGGCCTGGTTGTAAGGCAACCCACAGGGTGGGACAGGATATGGCCAGGCAGAGAGTGGTGACAGGAGAGAGTGAACGGTGGGTTGGCAAGGGGTGTTGGGCCTGGCCAGGAGGATGGGAGCTGTTGAAGAGTAAGTTAGAAATGACACAGCCCTGAGCTCCAAACCTCAGCAAGTGGAGCCCATCCCAGGCCCACACTCAGGCTAACAAAGACCCACCAATCGCCCTGTCCCTGCCTCAGTTTACCACCACAAGGCCCTAGGAGGAGGGGAAACTGCATTCTAGAGCCTGGTGGAGGGAAGGCCAGGTATTGTCATACTGTCACATCTTCTGCACAAAGGTGGGGGATGGCCCAGGCCCTCCCTGCCTGTAATGGCTTTTACTCTTGAAGCCCACAGATGTTTCTTGTGCATTCACCATGTGTCTCAGGCACTGCCCCAGCAATGAGGGTGCAGGGGATTTCAGGATAGACAGAGTCTTTGTCCTCCCAGGCCAGACATCCATGAACTGATGACCTCTCAAAAAAATGGCACGTGATGGGAAATCACACTATCTCCAAATCCTTGTGAGGAAATCCTCTAGCTAAATAGTCAGGCATCTCAAAGAGGATGTGAGAATGTTGTTATTGGTCTCATATTTAAAGAAGGAAACTGAGGCACAGAGAGCACAGGTAACCTGTCCTAGGTGATACAACCAACAAGTGATAAAGTTAGGATTGGAACCTCAGGCAGCCTGGCTTAGAACCCAGGTTCTTAACCACTGAGCAAAGCCACCCCTGATATTTCCACCCCCTTTGAGGGGATCTCCTCAGGGTTGAGGATACAGAGATGGCACAGGAAGTTGCTCTGGCCTGGATTTATGCCTCAGCTCTGCCTGTGTGAACATGGGCGAGTCACCTGATTTCTGTGCTTTCCTTTCCTCATCTGAGAAATGGACATGGCAGCCAGCTGATGAGGATTAACCAACATGGTCAGTGCCTGATGTTCATGCTCCGTAAATGGTGAAGCTGGTGTTGGCACACTTACAAGCTCAAGGAAGGCCCTGGGTTCCAGCTGGGCACCAAGACTGAAGGACTACTCCTCCCAAGGCACCCTGGAAGGTGCCTGGCTTCAGGACCAACCCAAAGTCCTCCAGACCCCACTGTGGCCACATCCAGGAAGAAAGAACCCTGTAGAACAAGCATGTCAAACTCGTGGCCTACAGGCCACATGCCTCATTTATTTTGCCTGTGTTAGGTTTTGAGTTTGACATGCTTGCTGTAGAGACCATGGAAGGAAAAGAACCCAGCCAGGTACCCTCCCAGCTCTGAGAGTTTTCTGAGCATCCACAATGGGTATTGGATCCAGCCAAAGCCAGGTAGGATTCTGCAAATCAAATGTTCCTTGTTGTGAAGGAGAATGCCAGGTGGAGAGGAGCTGCTGCTGCTGGTGTCTATGTACCAGGACTAAGACAGCTGCCCCTCAAAGCAGACCCCGGGTGAATACACAGGCATCAGAGCAGAGGTGAGTGCCAACCAGCAAAGCAAGGGCAGTCAGAGCAGCAGCCCTGGGAATGATGTGTAGCCCAGGAAGGAGGAGGAGGGACAGGGAAGCAGGGGAGTGCAGGGAACACCACAGGCCTGGGCACAGAATGCACAAGGATCCTGAGGAAAGGGAGAGCTTGGTGTTTGAGAGGCTGAAACAGTGAGTGAGCCATGGGTGAAGGCACCATTCTCCCCACCATCTACCGTGCAACACTCACTCTTGGTCGTCTAAGAGAGAGTGCACCTCAGACAGGACCCCATTCATGCAATCACTTCCCTCCAACTCTGCCTGTCTCCACCTTCCTCTCCTTCCAGTCCCTTTCCCTTTCTCTTCTGCTTCTATTATCTCTCCTCCCTCTCCACTGTTTCTTTACCTCCTCCTGCCTCTCTCTCTCTCTCTCTTTCTCTCTCTCTCTCTCTCCTTCTCTCTTTCGCTCTCTCTCCCTCTTTTCCTTCCTCCCTCCCTTCCTCCTTCTCTCTCTCCTCTTTCTGGATTTCTGTCTCCCTAACCCCCAACCTAGGAACAACCCCAGCCTCACTATCCCCAGGGTCTGTTCCACCTCCACCTGCCCCTTCCCTAGCAGGCACCACCTCCAGTGTCTTGGGCCTCGCTGCTAATGTGTTTCGCATGGCCCGTCAGTCAAATGCCCTTCTAATGTCCTTAAAGCACGCAGAAAATTGCATCCTTATGAAAAAGGGGAGCGGGGAGGCAAATTGCCTGTTGGAGACGGAGCTGCCAGGGCTCTGGCTGTGTGCACACCAAGTTCAGAGGGGCTAGGCTGATGGGGGTGTCTGCCTGGGGCTAGATCCAGGAGGCAGCCTCCTGCCCACTACCTTCGGGGCAGTGCCTTGGTCCACCTCCTCACCTCTTTACCCACTACCCGTAGCCCTTTCTCCAAACTTGATCCCTCTACTCTGACCTTCCTCCCATGCCTTTAAGGCCAAGCTCCTAACTAGCTGCACCAGAGCCATTACAAGTGCTTTCCAAGCTTCTGACATACACTCTTCTTGTCATTCACGTCTCAGTTGAAGAGTCAACTCCTGAGAGGCCCTTCCTGGCCATCCCAACGAAAACCCTTGCTCATTCACTTTCTACCACCCACTGTATTTTCTACATGGCATTTGTCACTTCCTAAAATCATCTTTTGAATTTAATTGTGGCTTCTTTGCCATCTATCCAAGCCTTCTCACCTCCAGTGTGAGCTCTTTAGATCAGAAGCTGTGTCCCCCATGCCTAGCACATTGCCTGGCACACAGCAGGTGTTTAACAAATACTTGGTGAGCAACTGGATTCCAGGCAGGCAGAGGCCATTAGGGGTTCTAAGGCATGTGGGACACTCCTTCAGCTCCTAGAGTCTGGGCCAGGCTGAGCTGGAGAGTGGGTGGGTGTCTCTGGTCTTCCATAAGCCCGGCTTTGGCCCCTGGAAACCTGGGCCTGAAGAGGTCTTGAGGGAAGAGTCTCTGGGTATCAACGGATCCCCTCTGGACAAGGGAACTCCAGGTGGAATCAGCGATGTCACTTTAGGGTCAGGGGTTCCCCTCTAGTGAAGAACCTGAATCAGGCCGAAGGGCAGCCGAAAGTGGAAGGCTGCCAGGTTTCATCTTGGCACCTAGAGGCCCAAGAGATGCTGTAACGTGTCCTGGGCTGTGCTTCTTTCCTTCCACCTTATGGGTGCCCACCAATGACCTTCCAGGAGAATACACAGGAGGGGGAGAAGTAAACCAGAGCAACCTTTATTTGTTACAAAATAGGATGGTGGGGAAGAGAATGGGAATGCCGCTCTGGCTGCGCCTGTCACCACCTGGCGGTGCCTCTCTGTGCAAAACCAGCCACAAGTCAGAGACTCTGAAGTGGACTTGGGACCCCAGACCCTGTGAGGCTCACCTCTCCCCAAACCTTCCTGCATGCCAGCTGAGCTGAAGGCGCCCGAGCTAGGTTCCCACTCCCATGGACTTGGTCAGGTTCAGAGGCATAGGCTGGAAATGAAATGCCCCATCCAGACTCCTCAGTCAACCCTCCCCCAAAATCTGCCCTAAGGTTCACCCTCCTCCCCATTTTACCCTCACCCCCACCAATCACAGAAGTGTAAACTTTCAGAGAGTTTGGGGCACTGCCTCCAAACTAATGCAGGTGCTCAGCCATCACGCTGCTGGGAAGTCCTAGCCGCCTTCCCCCACCCAACCCTACCCCATCCCAGTCCCTGCTTGCACTCCCTCCACTCTCCATCCCACCCACTCCAGGCCAAGGCTTACTCAAGATGCCCAAGCCAGCTTTCTCTCTAGCCCCCACTCCCCCCACCTCACCAACCCGCCTCCTACCCCACCCACCCCACCCGGGGCTGGGGAAGCCAGATGCAACAGTGATCTCCTTGGTGTTGTCGAGCTTGTACTGTCTCTGGGTTTCATTTCCCAGGATCTTGGGTAGAAGAGATATGTGCTGTGAGGGGAGGAGAGAGGGCAGAGGATCTTCTCTCTCTTAAGCCCGGGCCTAGATTGAGGGGCATGGTTGCTGACAATCTGGGGGTAGGCTTCTGAGTGGCCAGAGGCGGGTGGCACTCAGGGTGGTCACAAAGTGTCACCTCGTGGAGATTTCTGTCCCTGGCAGCCCTGTACCTGGAATTGAGGTTGTACGGGCTGCAGGCCACAGCTCTGCCACACATCGCTGACCTCCAGGTCTTTGCTCTCTGGGAGCAGGCCAGAGCATCCATCACGCCCTGTCCCCTGTGCCCAAGGAGTGCAGCGGTGTAGGCAGGGACAGAAACCTCTCCCACCCGAGGCACCAGGATCTAGACCTCCTCGTCTGGGGCCCAGCTCAGGCTTTCCATCTGGCGGGCTGTTCTCCATGGACTATTGGGGCCCCTATGCTTCGGGTGCAGGATTCGCTGGACACATTAAACCCGCCCCCCCCCCAACACACACACACACACACACACACAAACTTGTTCAAACCCTGTGCTTGGCGGCCCATTAGTCCAGTCCAGGGAGGGGGCTGCTTTGGGGAAACGCCTAGAACCACAGGGTAATCTGCCTAAGGTCATGGTGCTCAGGGTTAGGAAAACCTGCAGACCTGGAACAGACTGGGGAGAATGCGGTCAGAACCCTCCGCTCTCCTCTTTGACCTCCTTCCTTTCACAACCCTGGGCCCTGACAAAGGCTAGAGCTGGAACCCGGCCTGGGCCCAGCCCCAGCCCAGACAGAACTTCAGGCCTTCACTTCTCTCTTGGCATCGAGAGGAGCGAATGCAGCGGCTGCCTCACTTGCTAGCGGGGGGTGCGGAGGGGGGGGGGCCTGGACCGGGAAGAGCCCCAGGAACAGAGGGTCACTCCACTGAGTGGACTGGGGTGGCAGGAAGCACCTGGCTTTCCCTCCTCCCAGCCTTAAACCCTGAGGTGCCCAGGCACCTGCACCGTAAGTTCACGTGCGAGTCAGGAAGGGTAGGTCAAGCCTGGATTTGGAAAGGAAGCCCTGGCCACCAGAGGTGGGGGCCATCGAGGGGTTCTCACATTCTGAAACGTAAGCCTGCCTCTGAGCACGGTGTCCCTGGCTCCTTCCCCAGCACTTGCCAGACCTGCAAGGACCTGGCTTCCATCCTGACCCTGACCCTGCTTAGGGAACTCTGCAGGGCCAGCTCCTTAGGTCCCCCACCCCCACCCCACCCCCTGCTTCAATCAGCAAAGCGCCCATTTTCCAGCCCACACTGGGGCGTTGCGGGGGCTGCAGGGGGGACAGAGCAAGTACCGAACCCACACGCGACACCCAGCCCAGCTGAGACCGGGAGAAGGCAGCTGAAGCCTTCCCTGGAGGAGAGGGCGCCCGCGGGCACGCGCGTCCGAGCCACGCTCCTCGCAAGGCGCCGCGCCCGAGCTCCGCAGCTCGCCATCCCCAGCGCGAGCCGGGCGGGACTCTGGCCTCTGGCTCCCCCGGGCGCCGCCGGCCTGCGCACCCCGGAGGGAGCGCGCGAAGCTGGAGCGGGAAGCGGGGCCTGGGGGTCGGGGGGAGCTGCCGCCGGGCGGCCTCCGCGCGGACCCCACGGCCGGGGCGCTCTCCAGCCGGGGGAGGGCTGCTGAGGCCGGCACAGTGGGTCCGTCCAGCCCAGGAATCCGAACCGACCACGGAGCGGCTGTCGGTCCCCGGACACTTCGGACGCGAACCCTGCGCGGCCCGGGGCTCTGGGTCCTCGGACTGACCGCTCGGGCCCGGCTGCTCGGCCGCTCGCCCAGGGGGAGCGATCCCGGGACCCCGGCGAGCCAGCGCCCGCTCCGCGCGGGCCGAGGCGGAGGCCGGCAGAGGGGGGTCTCGGAAGCCCCCGAGTGCCGCTCACCTCGCCGCCCCTCCCGCGCGGCCTCAGAAGCCCCTCACTTCGCCCCGCTGTGTCATAAAATATTTTATTGGGGAGAAAATCACCGTTTTCGCAAGAGAGGGGTCGGGGCCCCGCGACGTCAGGGACCAGCTTCAGGCCCAACCGCCGGGCTGTCCGCGCGGGGTCCCGGTGCTCCCCGACGCGCGGAAGCCGGCGGAGCCGGCGGCGTCCGGGCCCGGGCGCCGGGCGGGGGTGCGGGAGGGAGCGGGGCGTGAGGGCCGCGGGGCGCCGGCGGCGGAGCTCTGCGCAGAGGCGACTCTGCCGCGGGTGAGTCTCCAGGGGAGGCCGGGAGCGCTGGGGCCCGGCTTTGGCTTCGGGGCCTGTCCTTCCCGGCTGGCCCCGAACTGCCCGCCTCCACGGGAATGGTGAACCGTTTGGACGGCATGCAGCGTGGAGCGGGAGGACGGCTCGCGGCTCCTCGCGGGCTCGGGGGCCGCAGTGGCGCCAGGGTCCCCGGACGTACGCTCAGTCCTCGCGACCCTGGTCGCTGGCCTCGCCCGGCGCCTCCGCCGGCTTCTCTGGCTTCTCCGCTTCCTTGGCGCGTTCCTGCTCGCTCAGCTGCTCGCTGGTGGGGATGGAGTTCTTCTTGGGCCGCCCCTTGGGCTTGGTGGGGGACTCCAGGCCGCCGCCCTGCAACACCTGCGCGGGAGCCGCCCGGTGAGCCCCGAGCCCCCCACCCGGGGCGGAAGCGGCCACGTGAGCGCGGCTGGGAACCGCGACCGGAGGCGGCCAGAGGTTCACGGCTGCCGGGAAGCCCGAGGGTGCAGCGGGGCACGAAGAAAGGGGGGCTGGGCGAGGGCACCACAGGGCAGAGAGGGCCCCTCGAGCACCAGGCACCGAGGGCATGGGGGGAGGGGGTAGCGCCCACACTCACTATTTTCTTCCACTTCATCCTCCGATTCTGGTACCAAGTCTTCACCTGCAACTGACTCAGGCCCAGGGACTCGGCGAGATCTATTCTAGAAAGAGCGGGGTGCACCCTCAGCAGGCGCGCAGCCTCCCTCCCAACTGCCCGCTGCGCTTGGCCGGCCGCGCGCTACCTGTCCGGGGTGGAGAGGTACTTCTGCTTCTCGAAGCGTTTCTCTAGGCCCATCAGCTGCAGCTCGGTGAACACCGTGCGGCTCCTTCGCCCCTTCTTGGCCTTGGTGCCCGGCTCCCCGCTGCCCGGGGCCTCCAGCTTCCCGCGGAGCTGCAGCTCCAGGGGCAGGTGCGGCGAGCCCGCCACGCTGGGCAGCCCGGGCCCCGCGGCCAGCAGCGCGGAGCCCAGCCCGGAGCAGCCGAGAGGCGCCAGCGGGAATTTAAACACCGCCGCCTGCTCGGCCTTCAACACGGCTGCGGGGAGAGAATGGGGAGCTTCGTGAGCGTAGGCCCCGCTTCTTCTCTGGGAGACGCCGGGGCATCCCGCTACCGCAGAGGACTAGCGCCTGGCCACGCCACCGGATCCAAATCCTCCTGCCAGGCCGAGGAGGGAGAGAGTAAGCCATGCCTGGGGTGACCCGCTCCAGCGCCAGTGCCCCCCTGTCTGGGAACGGGGATCTCCTCCCCTTTGAGGTTTCCGGGTTCTCAATGAAAAGGTTTGAAGCTCAGAGGTGCACGGTGCACAGTGCGTTTCACGGAAAAGGGAAACGAGAAGAAAAGGAAATAGCGAGCTAGGAAGATGAGCTTTGCGCCGACAAATCCGCATGCCGCTTTGGGAAAACACCACGGATGGACAGACCCACTCCTCTGTGTGGACACAGCAGCCAGGCAGCAGGCAGTGGGTCTGCAGCAGGGGTCGGTTGGAATGCTTTGCAAAGATTTCAAAACACCCCTTGAATCCTGAAATTGGTCTTCCTGATCTCTCTGTTTAGACTGGACCCCAAGGCGATGTTTCCATTGTCATCAGCCGTAAATGATTTTTTTTTTTTGCCCGCTTCAAACGAATTATTAACCACAGTGCAGCTGGAGCAATACACAGCGGCGAGTCTGCATCAAAGCTAGACTCAAAACGAACAAACTGGCTGAGGCGCCCAGCGGGAGGGCAGAGCACAGGCTGGAGGGCCACGGCCAGAAAGATGGCTGGCAGGGCCGGTCCCACTATGCAGGCCTCCCTTCCCCATCTCAGAAAGGCAGGTGCGTCCATGAAGTCAGCGAGGCTGGCCAAGATTGGGGTAAGATGGCCAGAGGAAAGCAAGATACTTGGGGGAAGGTGGAGAGAGGGGAGACAGGCCCACCCTAGGGAGAAAGGCCAGGAGAGGCCAAAGCAGGGTGAAGAGAACTGGGGGGAATCAGAAGAACAAGGGGTGCGGCAGTGAGGACACTGGCTGGCCACGGAGGAAAAAGAAGCCAGACGGCAGAAAAGGCCCAGTGGGCAGCTCAAGCTCCACGGAGGTGGGCGCAGCAGACCGGGAAGCAGAAGGGCCAGTGGGGCTGGCGGCGCTTAGTCAGCCCCTTGTCCCCAGGCCAGGCAAGAGGTGTGGGTGCTGCAGCGGAGGCCGGTTTGCCTGTCCGGAGGCTCCGGGAGACTTCGGGCCGGCGTGGGCCTGCGGCAGCTCCCCGCACAGCACTCGGAGACGCAGGCCTCTTGCCCAAGGTCCGGCTTCCCCGCTAGGGCAGTCCCGGCTACTCCGGGCCAGTTCTCTGCGGCGAAGGCCCAGGCGCCCGTGGCCTGAGGTCGCTTTGACCCGCAGTCTGAGGTTAGCAGTAAGGACTGCGCCCGCGATTAGAATATGGGCTCGGTCCCGGGCTAGAGCCCGGAGGGCATCAGTGAAGGAGAGCGCGAACACCGGACCCGCGGGCACGAGGCCTGGCTCCCGAGCGCCCGGGCGCTTGCCCCTCCTCTTCCCGGCCGGGGCGAGGGAACGGCCGGGGCCCACGCGCCCAGAGCTGCGTCCTCACGACGGCAGGGCTCACCCCTCCCGCCCCGCCGCGGTGCCCGGGCTCCGCACGTACCCAGGTGGCTGTGGAAGGGCCGCGCGGCCAGCAGCGCCTGCACGCCGAACTTGAGCAGCTCGCCCGCGGCGGCGGCGGCGGCGGCGGCGGGCGCGGCGCCCTTGGGCCCTGGCGGCTCAGTGAGGATCTCCTCGATCATGAAGCTGCGGTAGCGGTGCGGCCTGTGGTCGACGCAGCCCTCGGGCGGCCCGAAGCGCAGGGCGCCCGGTTCCCCGGGCCGCTGCATCGCGGCGCCCGCAGTTCAGCGGCAGCTGTGGCTCGGGCACGGGGCCCGCGCGGGGCTCTAGGCCGGCCCGCAGCTCCGGGCGGCGCGCGGGCGCCGGCTCATGCCCCCTCCCCCGCCGGCCGGCCGGAGATGCAGGGCGCGGGCGGGGCTCGCGGGGTTCGGCCGGTCGGACCCGGGACTGCGCCCCCGCCCCGCGCCGCCGCGCCTCTAGCACGGCCGGCTCCGCGTCACCGCCCCGCCCCGCCGGCCCGCCCCGCCCAGCCGCCTGCCGCCCCCTACCCCACCCCAGGCTGAGCCCGAGGGAGGGCGGGAGAAGGGAGGAAGGCGGGAGAGAGGGGGGCCTGGAGAAGGGTCGGCGGACCCAGACCGAGGGAGACCCAGCGGAGCGCACACTCAGGAAGGAGAGAGCAGGAGAGAACGGAGAGGAGACCCCCCAGAGAAGGGAGCAGAGGGATCCAGAGAGGTGAGAGAGTGGCCGAAGCGAGACAGCAAAGGCCACCTTGGATGCGAGACAGTGATGCGGGGGTGCCAGGGACGTCAAACCGTGCTCAGAAAGAGACCGACAGGGGCGCGGGAGCCAACGGGGCAGTGACGTGCGGGCGGGCACCGAAGCAGGCAGGGCAGAAAGACGGGCCAGTGGAGAAAGAGAGGGGGCAGATAGGAAGGGGAGCGGCCTGGGCAAGGGTGAAGGAGCCGGGCAGGTCGGGAGGGGGAGAGGCAAAGGCCACGCGGCGGCTCGGCTGGGAAAGGGGTGGCGGTGCGCAGCCGCCGGGCGAGGCACAGACGCCCATCCGGCAGGGGTGCTACATAGGCAGGCGGGCAACTCCTAGAGCCCAGGCTGTACCTGTGCACTCCCGACTCAGTTTACCAGGTCGGTCTCCTCCCCGCGCCCGCCACTGCTTAGAGGAACGCTTTCTCCTTCTGCTGTCTGCTTATGTCGCTAAGTGGTACGCGGACACGTCCTACTTGGCAACCCCGGGAACTGTGGGTGGTTTGTCACACCCACAGACCGAGGCAGGGTGGGTGAGAGAAGGAAAGGCTGCACTCTTCCTTTCGCCAGTCTGGAGCCTCAGAGAAACCGTTACTGGGCGGAGTTGGGTGAAGGACTACAGTGTGCGATGGGAGTTCGGGGACAAATTCTGGAGTGAGGTGTCTCATCTGTGAGCCTTAAAGTCCCCAACGTGATTGAGGAAGGCCTTAGCTTTCTTTAGCTCCCCCTCACCATTGCAGGAATATAAGCTCTAGGCATGGGGGGCGGGGAGGGAAAGGGGAAAAGGGAAACATGACCAAACCTCTCCTCTCTGAACTCCTCTCTCTGTCCCTGCCACTCCAGGTCTGGCCACTGCCCCATCCAGGGGCCTCGGTGTCCTGGCCTGTCCCAAGAAGATGCTGACACCTGGCTCTAGTCGGGCTGTGAGGACTGCGTGGGGGTCCTGCACCGGCTGGCCCCACAGGGTCTGTTGGAGAGAAGTACATAGTCCATTCATGGGGGCAAGGAGAAGGTGAAGGTAAAGGTGGATGGGAATGGACGTCCCTGGGGGCTAAAGAAGGGTGCTGCCACCCTTCAGAAGTCTCAAGCCTGGGGTCCTGGACCACTTCTCGTTCCCGAGTGTGCTTGCCCCAGGGCCTCAGGGGTCACTGCAGGAAATAGAGGCTACCTTACTCAGGGCCCTGTCCCCCTTCCCCCCAACCCCTAAGGTGATGTCGTTTCCAGCTCTAGCTGCTGGCCCTGAGTGAGCCATGAGGCTAGCCCCAGGCCCTGGCACCAGCCCCAGTCTCCGTGTAGATTAGGAAATGGCCAGGATTTCTTGTCCCCAGGGACAAAGAACATGTCTTACCAGAGGGTCTGGTAAGACTAGGACCCCCAAGAGCCCAGCTGCCACCATCCCCACCCGCAATTGTTAAGTGGCTTCCGCTGGGGCCACCCCTTTATGACGATGGCAGCCATCATCAGTCAGGAAGGTGGTCTCCAGGTGCTCCACCATGGGTGGTTCTGTGAATCACAGGGCTCTTCAGAAGGGGATGGGTGATGGTGTCCTACATGGGACAGGCCTCCCTCCTAGTGAGAGGTGCAGAGGCAGAGGCAGGGCCTTGCCACCTTGGTTGGCCCAGAAGCCACCAGGCAACAGAAAAGCCAGTGTCTCCTGGAGCCTGGGCAGCCCAGTGGGACCCTCCACACGTGTAGGCGCAGAGAGCCCTTCTCTAGATGGGTTCTGGGGTGTCGGCCATGACAATCACCTAC
Organism: Lasiurus cinereus; assembly: GCA_011751065.1. NCBI lineage: Eukaryota > Metazoa > Chordata > Mammalia > Chiroptera > Vespertilionidae > Lasiurus > Lasiurus cinereus. Next base: position 3,339,967 of record JAAGEH010000034.1, on the reverse strand, counting down.
TTTCTCAGATGGGGAAAATTGAGGCCCAGCAGGGGCAAGGCATTGGCCTAAGGACCACAGTGAGTAGGGCTGGTTTTCTCTTGCTCCCTGTAAATATAGCAGAGAGCTCATTTCTCTCCCCTCCCCTCCTTCCCAGGAGGGCACTCACTGTCTCCTCCTCTTCTTGCTTCCACATCTTCCCAAGGGGAAAGCTGGGATAATATTGAGGATGCAGGGTCAGGCCCAGCCTCCCCACTCCACCCCCTTCACCTCCTATTTAGGCCCCTGACTGAAGCCACTGGCTTTGAATCATCTCTGCCCCCACTGCAGGGGCTCAGATCCTGTGGAGGAGCGTAGGTCCCGGGTCAGAGGGCTTGCAGATCACATTGATCAGCCCTCACAAACCTATTTTGCTCGTGGAGTAGGAGGTCATTTTCCTAAGGGAGGGCTCACCTCCAAGATTAGGAGAGCCAGAAGGCCAGCGCATTCCAGCCTGCACCACATTTCCCAGCTCCCAAACTACAGTGTCTCCCCTTCCCCAGCTGGCTCCAAGGCTTTTCCGGTGGCCAGGACAATCCGGGGCGGGAGGGCAGCCTTTTGGGGGCTCCTTGCGGGGCTGCCCGTGGGCCTTGGCAGGCCCCAAATGCTGAGAAAGCCGGGCCTCCACTGTGAACCAGGCCCCCCACCCAACCCCAGCTTCCGCACCACAAGTAGATCATCGACCACCTCCTCCGGACGCAAATAAACCCCCTTTAGGCGAAAAAAATGCGTGCAAACAGCCTCCTTTTCCCCAGGGATTGACGCGTTGGCGCCAGCAAAGGGTTTTCCCAAAAAGTGGGGTCTGCTCCGCCAGGAATAGAAGCACCAGGAGGGAAGCCCTGGGCAGGGCGGCCTTGAGGCCCAGCAGACCGGTCCCAGAGGCGAAGCCACCTCTCCCGACGCTGGGACCCGCCGGCCTCCCGCCGCCGCTGCAAAAATCCCGGAAACCATCCGCTCCCGGCGGGCGCTGTGGAAAAGGTGACCTCAGCGCCCGAGGCCAGCCGCCCTCTCCCACGGCGGCGACGCGGGGCTTGGGGCAGCAGGGCCCGGCGGCGCCGGACGCCGCCGTGGGCTCATCCCCACCCACGGCCTCTCAGCCTCCCGCACCTGGAGCCCCCTCCATAGTCGAAACCCTCCTCCTCCTCCTCGTCCTCCTCCCCCTCCTCCTTCCCCTCCCCCCTCCTCTTCTTCCTCCTGCTCCTCCTCTTCCTCCCTAATCAAAACCCTCCACATTCTCCTCCCTCCCCTCTTCCTCCTCCTCCCTAATTGAAACCCTCCTCCTTCTCTTTCTCCCTCCCTCCTTCTTCCTCCTCCCCTCCTCCTCCTCCTCTTCCTTTCTTCTCCTCCTCCTCCTCCTCTCCTCCTCCTCCT
>JAAGEH010000034.1:3288488-3338478 GCA_011751065.1 Lasiurus cinereus | reverse complement strand
TTCTTCCTCCTCCTCCTCTCCTCCTCCTCTTCCTCCTTCTCGTCCTCCTCTTCTTCCTCCTCCTCTTCTTCCTCCTTCTCTGCCTCCTCTTCCTCCTCCTCCTCCTCCTCCTCCTCCTCCTCCTCCTCCTCCTCCTCCTCCTCCTCCTCCTCCTCCTCCCCTGGTGCCTCAGGTGCGTTTCTGAAATATAGGGGAGGGGGCGAGCTCCTGAGGGGGGGGACGAGAGTCCGGAAGAGGGAGGCCAGGTGGGGGCCTGGGTCTGGGTGCTTCTGCTTGGCCTTCGGGATCCTGGCTCCTTCCAGTCCCCTCCCGACCCTCGCCCGTTTCCTGCGTTCCCTTCCGCTGCCGCAGGTTTATCCTTTACTCGGCCACGCTTTATCGGGGCTGGAATGGGGGACAGAGCGGGGGGGGGGGGGAGAGGCGGTTTCTTCTGGATCTTTTGGCTGCGACCGCCCAGCAGCTGCCCGCGGGGAGCCCCCCGCCCCCGCGGATGGACGGGAAGTCGAGCCCCGCTGGCCCCGCCGGTCCGGCTCCCGCAGTCCCGTGCCCGGCGGAGGCGTCCGCGCCTGGAAGTGAGCGCCCTTCTTTCCCTCCTTTCCGGCAGCTTTCGTTTCCCATCTGGGCGGCCTGGGAGACGCGGAGACAGCGCGGGTGCCTGGCGCGCCGGGACCTGCGATTGGCAGCGCGTCCCGCCCTGCACACGGGATGCTCGGGATCAGCCGCCCTCCGCCCGCGGGTCGCAGCCCCGGGCCGCACGTGACCTCCCCGTTGGGAACGGGGCCCTGCGGCGCCTTGCTGTGTAAGTTTCCAGCCAGGCGTGGACTTTTCGTTTTGAATCATTTCAAGCCCTGAGTTCCAGGCTCGCGTCGCGTTTTGGAACAGGACACGCCCCTCGCGCTCCTTCTTCAAGGAATTTATAAGTTTGTTCCTTTGGAATTGGTGACTTTGCTTTACCACTTTTTTTTGCCTTATTACTATTTTTAAATGTGAGATTTTACTTAGAAGTGCGTTTTAAAAAGGTGCATAGGTAGAAAACAGCTGCGTTGACCCATAGAAAACCGGTTCTTGGTACCTCGGGGACTCAGGGCGAATCTGCTGGACGTAGCGCAGCACCCGGCCTCTCCCTGGGCGGTTCCGCCTCTATTTCGCGCCCACACCTCCGTGGGCCCTGAGGCTCTCGCTGCGAAGTAGGTTCGGAGTTCTGGAGGCCACGTTCCGGGGCGAGGAAGTCGTGCCTCTCGAGCTCTGGTCTGAGTTCCTCCCGAGCTCTGGTCTGAGTTCCTCCCGAAGCGCCCTGCCTGCGCGGTGAGCGTCCGAGAAGAGGGTGCCGAGGCCGGGATGCAGGGTCTGGCTCCCACCCGGGCTGGGAGCGTTCAGGACTCCTGGGGAGAGAGAGGATCCTGTTGGAGACTCCACCCTGGCAGGTGCCAGGCCGACAGCGCTCCCGGGTCGGGTCGCTGCGAACCTGAATCTGCAGGCAGCCCGTGCCAGGAGCCTCCGCCAAGAGCGAGGAGAGCCCCCTGAGGGAGGCCGGGTCTCCACGGACAGAGGCAGGAAGCGTGTAAAAGCGGCTAGACCTTTTCCCTTCCTTTTTCTTTTCTTCTTTGCACTCCCTTCTCCCTCCCTCCATTTACTCCTCTTCTTTCTTCTTCTATTAACTAGCCTCTTCTGCCTGCATCTCCTTCTGCCTGTCACTCCCCTTCCCTTCTGCTCTCCCTCTTTCCCTTTCCCAGTTGTTCCTTTTTTAATCAGAAGGACAGTCAAATCATAGTGTGCCTCCTAATTATCAAGGGAGGAGCCTCGCACTTACAATCACCCCCTTCTTGAAGGGTTCTGTGGTGCGTTTGCTTGGGCCAGGACATCCTCCCAACCAGCAGGGTAGTCTGGGAGCTGGGCCCCAGTTAAAAAGGGGTCCTAGCCCACCTCCCAGCCAGGGGAAGAGGGTGGGGAGAGACACTATACCTCCCATTATCTTCCAGAAGCAGGGGAGAGGCCAGATCACGTTGCCTGTTCAAGCAGGGACTCACATTTGCATCTCCTTCCAGACACAGAAATTCCTTCTCCATCTGAGAATAGGAGTGTGGGTGGGGGTTGAGGGTTCGAGGGTGAGAGGGCTGTCACAGGAAACAGAGAGAGAGGCCACAGCCGCTCTGTCCCTCCCAAGCCAGGCCAGGACCAGCCTCTGGCTCCTGGGCTCCTCGCTAGTCCCCCTTCTCTTCTGAGCCAGAGGAATGAGCCAAGAGCCTGGTGCACCATCCAGAGTTACTAGTCTTTCCTGCCCACTCCTCCCCATCACACTTGTGCTTTCTGCATCTTCTTGACCTTGCTTCTTGGTGCCAGGGTGCCAGAACTCGCTCAGAGACCCTGCTCACAAATGCCCAAGTGCCATGCAGAGCACACAGGGGACCCACAAGAAGCCCAGGGTCTCAGGTTTCATGTTCTCTTCTGCTACAGGCCTTGAGCAAGACCATTCCCTGACCAAGCCTCAGTTTCCCCATGTGAAAAGACGTCAGGGGATGGGCCAGATGAATCCTCCTTGCCAATTTAAACAGACTAGTTCAGGGGTCACAAAACTTTTTCTGTAAAGAGCAAGAAATATTTTAGACCCTGTTGGCCGTGCATTTCTGTTGCAGCAGCTGCACTCTGCTGTTAGTGTAAAAGTAGCCAGAGGTAATGTGTAAATGATGACTGTGGCTGTGTTTCCATCAGACTTCACTTATGTACAATATAACTTAATTTCATGTAATTTTCATCTCATGAAATTTTGTTCTTATTTTGACTTATTTTAACCATTAAAAATGTAAAAATCATTCTCAGATCACAGCCATATAAAAACAGGCAATGGGGCCCAGCCAGTGTTGTTCAGTGATTGAGCATGGACCCATGAATCCAGAAGTCATGGTTTAATTCCAGGCCAGGGCACATGCTGTGTTGCTGGCTCAATCCCTAGTACAGGGTGTGCAAGAGGCAGCTAATGGGCCATTCTCTCTCATCATTGGTGTTTCTGTCTCTCCCTCTCCTTTCCTCTCTCTGAAATCAATAAAAACATATTAAAAAAAACAACATCCAGGTAGTGGGTCATAATTTGCCAACTCCTGGTCTAGATTTACTTTTTCTGATTGCATAAATGAATGCACTTACATATCACAAGTGTTGCCTTATCTAAAATTGTTAGAATTAATTTTTTTCACAGTATTGGGTCCTTAGAAACATGAATCATCAGGTACATTCCCTACGCTCATATCTGAATTCTTAACAATTTAATATCATCCTATACTAATATACCTAGACACTGGGCTGGGTGCTTTACATGATACTCTTTGGAGTAGAGTTCGCTCACCCCAGTTTCTAGCTCCTTGCACACTCCAGGGGACAGAGTGCTCACTCCCTTTAAAGGTAGTCCTCATAGACTCTGAGGCTGCTGATAGTCTCGTGACTGGCCAGCAGCCCTGAGAGACAAAGGCCGTTGTGAATTTGTATACTTACTCTGGGCCAGTCCTCCCTATCTCTTCTCAATTCCATTTACATCCTCTCCAGTTAGTGAAATGTGGATGGGCCAAGGAGCCATGCCTTGGTTTTCTGGGAGTTTCCCAAGTCTCTGCAGGCCTTTGAAGCTGCCAAGTGACAAATCTTGCAAGAAATAAGCAAGGGGAGAGAATATGACAGAAAAATTGGTATTATAAATGTGCTACTTGCTAAAGAGTTTCCAGGAAATCTGACTTAATGGATACTTCACCTCCATCTGCTTCCTCTAAGGTTCTTGTGCCCTCTGCTGACCAGATTGAGTCTTAACCAGGCTCAGACTATTTTCCTCTTTAAAAGGAAAACCCACCCAGGATTTTCTCTCCCCCTTAATGTACCAGACACCTGTAGGATGTGAGGATTTAAGAAAAAAGGCATTTTGTATGTCCTCAAGGAGTGAGACAGACAGATGTACTCATAACTGACAGGAAGGCTGTGCAATGGCAGATGCAGACACGTGGAGCTCAGGGCTTCTGGAGGGGAATGTTCCATGGTGAACTGGCTACTCGTGTCAGTTGTTAAATGTTTGGATACTTTTATGGCAGCCACAGCTGGCCTGCAGAGGCATGCTGGTTCCGTGCCCCAAGCTTTTCCCCAAGGTCCATGGTGAAGTTTGCTGGCTCCTGCTGCTGAGAACGGGAGTCCATCATTCCAGTTACGGGCTGCACGTGCGCTCCTCGACCTGTTACAGCCCCAGAACCACCTGTGAAACACATCCCCTGTGCATTCGTTGTACCCCCCTTCTTATAAGTATCTTCTTTCATCTCAGGTCTTGTGAGAAGACACTTTACCCTTAATTTATAAGCAAGAAGAGAGGGGCAACCAATTTGCCCAAATGGCAGAGCTAGGATTTGAGCTGATGCTCCCTCCATAGCACCACAGTGGGCTTTTGGGGTCCTCCCCCATTTTCTCCCCAGTCTTGATTGCTACTGAGGTTCAGATTGATTGCTGCAGCTGCCAAAAGCCAGTTCTGGCCAATGACCATGGGCCAACCACACTTACTGTGTCCAAAGGTGGGCTCCCCATGTCTTGCATCTCCCAGGCTGTTCCTGCTCCACATGCCTGGGCTGAGTGGAAAAGAGCAGCTGAAACAGCCATAGATGCAGACATGCCTCACTGACCAACTGACCAGGAAGGGCCCTGGGAGGCAGGGCTTGTTTCTACCAGAGACACACAGTAGGCAGGGCATCCCCACTTCGAGGACAGGGCAGCCAGGATACACAGTCCCTTGCATAGGTTGGCCTCAACCCAGCCCATCTCAGCTGCGTAGGAAAGCAAGTTGTCCAGGATAGCGGGTGATGAAAGGTGCTGGCTTTGAGAAGGACAGGCCGACCTGGAAATCCAACGAGGAGTCAGGGAAGACAGGAGCGGAGGCAGCTGAGTGTCCATCCTGGTATGGCAGATAGGCACAAGGAGGCTGAGGAGCACCATTTGCCAGGGCTGGGAACACTGAGCTCAGAGTGGGGTCCCAAGACCTTCTGGGAGGTCTGGACAGTCAACCACTTTGAAGGCTGAAAGGCTTATGTCCCAGAAGCAAGGTTGTTCCCAAATGACTTGGCATTCGATGGTGCCACAGCAGCTTATTGTCCGCCAGCGAGTTATAACTGTAGATCCTCTTGGTGCCTAGAGACCACTATCAGAGTCCTGGGAAAGGTCTGGAGACCTCGGCTATAACCACATAACTCCCAAGAGTGTCATCAACTGTGTGAGTGGCACTTCCTGGTTGTGCAGTACACAACCTACACACTGTGTCCAGCCAATCATTTGTTTCCATTTCCTTCTGTTCTTATAGAACCAAATGGGGGTTCTAAAACATTCTGCATCCCCCTTCCCCAGATGATAAGCCACATGTCGAAACAAGGGAGGAAAACATATCCCAAGGTGTGCTCTTTCTGTTAAAAACCTACCTTAATTTAGAAGTCTAGCGTCTTGCTGTTCTGTGCCTCTATTACAGAGGGCAAAACTTGTCTCTGGGAGTTCTGGGAAGGGAAGTGTGGCAGGTCAAATTCTAAGACTGCCCCCTGGTGTTATCCCTGTGTACTCCTTTCCCTGGAATGTAGGGCCGACCTATCCTGTGATAGGTTATCCCTGCCATGATCTTGTTACCTCAGCTGGAAAAAAAGGGGAAAAAAAAGTTTTCTCGGATATAATTGAGATCCCTAACGGGTTGGTGTTGAATTGATCTGAAGGGAGATTATTCTGGACCTGACCTGAGAAGAGGATCCTTTCAGAGGGACTGAGGCCCTCCCTGGCATAAGCGCAGTTCTCTGCAAGCTCCTGTAAAAGTGGCCGAGTTGGAGAAACCCTCTATAGGGGCCCAGGGCCAGGATGCCTGGGTAGCCTCCAGGAGCTGAGAGCAAGGAACATTCTACTGGCAGCCCAAGTGACTTTCCACATGGGCCGGTCCTCCCTGGGCCCCCAGCCAGTGCCCTGACTGCCACTCTGTGAGACCCAGAGCAAAGCACCCAGCTAAGCATTGCCTGGACTCCTGGCCCACAGGCAGCCTGAGATAACAAATGTGTGCTGTTGTAGGCCACAGCACTCGTGGTGATGTTTTGCCACAATAAGGGTGTTGTGCATCGGCAGAACCTGACTTCTGTCTACAGGAGAACAGGACTCCACTTTGGGCACCTTTGCCCTTTACTGTGACCCAGGGGCAGAGCTGGGAGTGTGCCTGCTGAGGAACTATGACATGCCTTTGTTCCCTCAGCGCGTGCCTGCTGATGCTCGGGGAGGCCCCTTTGGCAGGAAACTGGCCGCACTGTGGGCAGGTTCTATGTGCTGCTTCCTGGCCTAGCAGGGAGTGGGGGAAGGGGGAGGTTAATTCTGATTACTCTGTGTCCTCATGTCCTGCAGCTGCTGTCTTGCTGTGATTAAGAATGAACTCAAGAGTGAACCCAGAGGGGTGTAGCTGTCCCTAATTTTTCCTGAGGCTGCAGAGCTGGCCAGTAGTAGCAAATGGAATTTGATCTCATCCTCAGACTCTGGGTCAGCCTGCTCTCCCCGCACCCCCTCTCCTGCCTTACTCCAAACCCCACATCTGGAGTTTGCTAGGCAGCCAGCTCTCAGGCTTCACCTTAACCACCCCTGTTCCCATGGCAAATGAACAGCCTTAGGAGGCCTCTGCTCCCTCCAATGACACACTTCAGTGGGGTCCCAGTCTCTGCCTGCTGCCCCTAGAACTGGGCTCCCAGCATGTGCCCAGTGTGGCTTGTGTGTTGGGGCCTTCCTGCCGCCTGGTCAGCGTGGCTTTGATACACAGCTCTGGCCCTCACTGTCCTCTTTTCATGCCCCAAGTTAGGGAAAGCAGGGCCACACGGGGTGAGTGGCAGACCTGAGCTAGTCTCTACCAGGATATAACTGTAGACTGTGAACGATCAGCAAGCACAGCGCTAATAACATCACATCACAATGGAAAGTCCCTTCTTTCCTGTTATTTTTTAAAATTTACCTGATTATCATAATTCCTGTCTCAATTTGCCATTGGGGTGGCTTCACCCTCTTCTGAGTGGATGAGTCCTACCTTGGCCCGATGACACCAGGCTGGCGGCAGGAGCCATGGACACTGGACAGTGTTGTGTTGTAACTGGATTCATCTAATAATGAACTACTTCACCCTTTTGATGATATCTTGTGTATTTATTACTTAGGATCAGATACATTTTAAATACATTCATTTAGTCTGAAAACCATTTTCATTTAAAAGAAAAAAGAAACAGAGGTGGTTCATAAGGAAACAGCATGATCATGGAGGTGGGGCAAGTGAGTGACCTCGGGCACTGGCCTTCACTGTGCCTCAGTTTCTCCTATTGAGAAAGGAGAGTATTCACAGATCCCTCAGCCAGCACTTTAAATAGAATTGTGTTTGTTCAGTAAAATTGACATCTGGGGTCAGAACCTGCACAGTGCACCCTTTGAGCACCGGCTGTCAGAAGCCTCCCTCGTCCTTCCAATGCTACTGGTGGGCCTGCCTCAGAGGGCCCGCCCCGGGACCATGACCCACAGCCCGACTTCCCTCTGCCACTTGCTTCTCTTGTTCCTTGACAGGACCCTTAGCTTCTGGTTGGGGGAAGTGACTGGCACAGCAGTACCTAGCGGCGGGTTTCACCCAATCAGTGAATGTGAATAAATAAATTGAACAAATGATGCACCGGAATGCTTCAAATAGTGCCCTGACCATGCAGCTATCTCAATGTGTTTGCGGTGGAAAGAGCCCTGAGCCCTTGGGGGCCAGAAGTGCGGACCAGTCTGACAGAGGGTCACCCAAATCCAGCTGAACACAACCCCCTGGGAGGAGCCCTGCAACAGGGTGAGATAATGGGCCCCAAGCCCTGGAGATTTGTCTGACATCAGGCAGAAGCAAAGTGAACCTGCCTGCCAGGTGGCAGCCAGATGGCCATTGGCCAGACTAGAGCACTGTGATGGGCTTCAGAGACTGCCTCTCCCACCTCCTGAGAGCTGACCTGGGCAGGTGTGATGTGTGTGTGTGTGTGTGTGTGTGTGTGTGTGTGCTGGGTGGGACAGGACAGTGCTGGGGGGTGATATTGGAGCAAGGAGGCTGTTTGTTCTTAAAAATTGACAGTGCTGGGAGTCAGGCAAGCCATCCTGGGGGCTCAGAGACTACAGCCCCACATAACATCTGGCTGTGAAAAGTAGCAGGGATTCTGTTAGCCAGAGAGAGACAGGAGTCACCTAGAAATACAGACACAAAACATCTCATTCTCAGTCACTCACTCTGGGCTCTGAAAGGACGGATGGAAGCAGACTGCAATTGTTTGTGGACAGAATGGGCTGTGTGGCTCTGAGGAGAGAACTGAAGTCCCTCTCTCACACCACCCACAGATGCCATCTTTCATGGGTTGAGCACTCCCCTCCATGATGCACTAGCCCCACCCTCCAAACTCCCAGTGGCCTTGCCCTGCAGAACTTGGCCCCTGGATAGGAGTCAGCTGGCTGTGGTCAGCCTGGGCCCTTGGTGCAGAATCTCTTGGAATCTTTTTATTTTCCTTTTTTAAATTAATGTATTACATGTTCTCTTGGAATCTCTTAAGGAAGTCTGGGCAGACTCTGGGAGAGACTGAATTGTGTGGCTCTAAGGCAGGGTCCATTTTCCCCTCCCACATCCAACCAGTGCTACCATTCCTCCACACAGCTAAATCTTGGTCTGTTTGGGCCTCATAAGCTCTGCTGTCCTCACAGTGACAACTCCCTGAAAAACCCTACCCCACCACAAAGGTCCATGATGGAAGCTGGCCTTGGTGTACCCTGAGACTTTTGTTGTTGTTGTTAATCTTTGTTGTTAAGAGTATTATAGATGTCCCCCTTTTTCTCCTCATTGCCCTCTTCCACCCAGTTCTCACCTTACTCCAGGCCCTCAACACGCTATAATCTATGTCCATAGGTAATATATATATATATATATATATATATATATATATATATATATATAAGATTTTTGGTTAATCTCTCTTCTCCCTCTCTCCTCCTTTCCCTCTGAGATTTGTCAGTCTGTTCTGTTTTCATGCATCTGGATCCATTATATTCATCTGTTTATTTTGTTCATTAGATTTCTTGTTCATTTATTTTGATTTTTAGATTCAATTATTGATATATATGAATTTATTGACATTTTATTGTTCATCATCTCCTCCTCCTCCTCTTCTTAAAGAATACCCTTCAACATTTCATGTAATGATGGTTTGGTGTTGATGAATTCCTTTAGCTTTTTCTTGTCCATGAGGCTCTTTATCTTATCTTCAATTAATGGTAGTTTTGCTGGGTTATCTTTTTTTTAATTAAATATTTATTGTAGAAAGTATTATAAATGTCCCCCCCACATTGACCCTTTCTAGCCTGCCCCCACCATTTATTGAAGAGACTATCTTGACTCTATTACATGCTCTTGCCTCCTTTGTAAATTAATTGAGTGTAATGACTTGAGTCAATTTCTGTAGTCTCTGTTCTGTTCCATTGATCAATATTCCTGTTCTTATGCTACTACCAGGCTGTTTTGATTACAGTGGCTTTGTAGTATAACGTGGTATTTGGTATTGTGATCCCTCCAACTTTGTTCTTCTTTCTCAAGATTTCTGTTGCTATTCATGGTCTTTTTTGGTTCCATATAAATGTTTGGAGTATTTTTTCTAGATCTGTGAAATATGCTGTTGGTATTTTAATAGGGATTGCATTGAATCTGTAGACTGCTTTGGGTAAAATGGACATTTTAATGATGTTAATTCTACCAATCCATGAGCATGATATATTCTTCTACTTGCTTATATCTTCCTCAATCTCTTTTTTCAACATCCTATAGTTTTCCAAGTACAAGTCCTTGGTTAAGTTTACTCCTAAGTATCTTAATTTTTTTGGTTCAATGGCAAATGGGATGATTTGTTTAGTACCTCCTTCTGAGAATTCATTATTGAAATATAAAAATGCCATTGATTTCTGGGTGTTAATTTGGTATCTGGCTATATTACCAAATTCATTTATTAAATCTAGTAATTTTTTGTAGTCTTTAGGGTTTTTTATGTATGATATCATGTCATCTGCAAATAGAGTTTTACTTCCTCCTTTCCAATTTGGATTCTTTTCATTTCTTCTTCTTGTCTGACCACCATGGCTAGGACTAATAGTACTGCATTGAGTAATAGTGGTGAAAGCAGACATTTCTGTCCTGTTCCTGTTTTAGGGGAAATGATTTTAGATTTTTCCCATTGAGTATGATGTTTGCTATAGGTTTGTCATATTAGGCCTTTATTCTGCTGAGATATGCTCCCTTTATTCTCACTTTGCTGAGAGTTTTTATTTAAAAAATGGTGTTGGATTTTGTCAAATGCTTTTTCTGCATTTATACAGATGATCATGTGATATTTGTTTATGTGATATATTACATCTACTGATTTGAGAATATCATACCAGCCTTGAATCCCTGGAATAAATCCCACTTGGTCTTGATGTGTAATCTTTTAAAAATATTGTTGTCTCCAATTCTGTAATATTTTGTTGGGTATTTTAGAATCTATGTTTATCAGGGATATTGGCCTATAATTCTCTATATATATAGTGTCTTTATCTGATTTTGGAATTAGGATAATGCTGGCCTCATAACAAGAGCTTGGAAGTGTTCTTTTGGATTTTTGAAATATTTTGAGGAGGACAGGTGTTAGTTCTTGTTTGAATGTTGGTTAAAACTCCTCTGTGAAGCCATCTGGACCAGGGCTATTGTCTGCTGGGAGTTTTTTTCTTTTATTACTGCTTCTATTTCATCAGTTGTTATTGGCCTATTCAGGTTTTCTGATTTTCCTGATTCAGTTTTGGGAGATTGTATTTTTGCAGGATTTTGTCCATTTCATCCACATTGTTCAGCTTGTTGTCATACAGTATTCTCTTATAATACTTTGTGGTGTCAGTTGTTACTTCACTTTTATTTCTGATTTTATTCAGTTGGGTCCTCTCTCTTTGTTTCTTGATAAGTCTGGCTAATGGTTCATCAATCTTTTTATTTTTTCAAAGAACCTGTTCTTGGTTTCATCAATCTTTTGTATTTTTTGTTTTGTTTTGTTTTGTTGATGATGATATTTTCTCTCTATGTCATTTATTTCTGCTCTAATCTTTATTATTTCTTTCCTTCTACTTACTCTGGCTATTTTCTTGTTGATCTCTTCCTAATTCTGTAAGTTGTAGGGTTAAATAATTCATTATTTTTCATTGTTTTTTGAGGTAGGCCTCTAGTGGTATGAACTTCCCTCTTAGACTGCTTTTGCTGTGTCCCAGAGATTTGGGGTTATTATGTGTTCATTTTCATTTGTTTCTAGAAAGTTTTTTATTTCTTTCTTGATCTCATTGGTAACCCATTCCTTGTTTAGTAACTTGTTATTTAGCCTGGATGTATTTGAATGTTTTTATTGTTTTTACCATAGTTAATTTCTGATTTCATTCCACTGTGATCTGAGAAGATGCTTGATATGATTTCAATCTTCTTGAACTTGTAGGACTTGTTTTGTGTCCTAACATGTGGCCTATCTTGGTGAATGACCTATGTACACTTCAGAATGTATGATCTGTAGCTTTGGGGTGAAATGTTCTATAAATGTCAATTAAATTCATCTGATCCACTGTGTCATGTAGAGTGACTCTTTCCTTGTTAATTTTTGTCTGAAAGATCTATCCAGCAAAGTCAACCAGGTGTTAAAGTCCTCTACTATGACTGAATTGCTGTTGATCTCTGCCTTAAAGTCCTCTAGAAGTTTTGTTTTATAACTAGATTTTCCTTTATTGGGTGCATATATGTTTATCAATGTTATATCATCTTATTGTATGCTTTCTGAGGTGTATTTTTGATCCCTTTAGTATTATGTTGTGACCTTTGCTGTCCTTTGAAGTCTATTTTGTCAGATATGAGCATTGCTACCAGTTTGTTTGTTTTTTCATTTCCACTTGCCTTGAAAATTTTTTCCATCCATTCACTCTCATCCTGTGTGAGCCTTTTGTTCTGAGGTGGGTCTCTTGTAGATAGACATATAATTGGGTCATATTTTTGTATCCATTGAGCTACCCTATTATCTTTTGATTGGAGAATTTAATCAATTTAAATTTATGAAAATTATTGGTTGGTACTTATTGCCATTTTAATTCTGTATGTCTAGGTTTCTCTCTCTCTCTCATTCTTCTTCTCATTACAGTAGTCCCTTTAGAATTTCTTGTATTGCTGATGGACTACCAGTCCGGCTTTGTGACTATGTACTAAATAGATCTTCTATGCTTCCCAATCTCAAGTGCAGGGCAGTGTCAAAAACTGTTTCTGACTAATTAGATCAGGCTGATAAACTACTTTAGCCTTTTTGTCTGGGAACCTCTTTAACATTTATTTTGAGTGATAGCCTTGCTGGATATAGTAATCTTGGTTTCAGATCCTTGCTATTCATTACCTTAAATACTTCATGCCATTCCTTTCTGGCCTGTAGAGTTTCTGATGAGAAATCAGTTGACAGCCTTAGAGGAGCTCCTTTGTAGGTAACAAATTGCTTTTCTCTTGCTGCCTTTAAGATTCCCACTTTGCCTATAATTTTTGGCATTTTACTTATGATGTATCTGGGCATGGGCCTTTTGGGTTCTTCTCACTGGAGCTCTCTGCATCTCCTGAACTTATGTGACATTTCTCTTCACCATTAGGGAAGTTTTTTGCCATTATTCTTCAAAATGTTCTCTCCCTCTTGCTTGCTTTCTTCCCCTTATGGCACACATATTGTGTGAATATTGTTGTTTCATGTTGTCCCACAGCTTCCTTAGCTGACCTCCTGTGTTTTTTGTTTTTGTTGTTTTTTCTTTTTATGATTGATTTTTTTCTACTCTGTCTTCTAAGTCACTGATCTGATCTTCAGCTTTCCCTAATCTTATGTGTTTTCCTTCCAATGTGTTCTTTACTAATGGTAGATTTTTTTTTTATTTCCAACTGTCCTTTTTTTATAGTTACTATATCTTTTCTTATGTTATTGAGTATCTTTGCTATCATTAATCTGAACTGAATATAATAAAATTTTTATCTCCACTTATCTCTTCTTCTGGAGAATTTTCCTTTTCTTTCATTTGGAGGTTGTTTTGGTTATCTCCTCACTTTGACTACCAGTCTGGCTTTCTGACTATGTATTAGATAGATCTTCTGTGCCTCCCAATCTCAAGTGCAGGACAGTGTCAAACACTAATTAGAACAGGCAAAGACTCAAAGTCTCCAGAGACCTGCCTCTGCCTGCAGACTGGATTCAGTCTTGAGTAGCCCTCCAGCAATCATCCACAGGCATGGGGAGATGTTTTCCAACAGGTGGGCAATTGTTTCTGCTTGGAGGTTAATTGTTATTCTCAATCTCTTAATGAACCTTAGAATGGGCTGTTACTCTCAGTCTTTTTATTTTTTTAAATTTCTTTATTAAGTTATTACATATGTGTAATATTCCCCTATTACCTTCCCTACCCCCCACTCATGCTCTCACCTCCCTGTTGTCTGTGTCCATTGGTTAGGTCTATACTCTCGGTCTGTTAATGTGGCAAGGGGTTTTCCAATAGAGTGGGGCAACTGTCTTCCCCCAAGACAAAAATTGCCTGGATAGCAAATGTCTTTCTGAGAAAGATCATCTCTGCAGTGTGAGGGAATGACTCAGTACAGGAAACCAGGTTGTCTGCCTTCTGAGCTCTAAACCCAGAGCCTCCAACTCTAGCTTCTGCTCACAGATCTATAGTCCACTCTGCCCTCCCTCTGCCAGACCCTATGATGAGTGGAAATGCACGCACTCTCTTAAAAGGCCAACACACACAGAATTTTGTGTGTTGGCCCTTTAAGAGGGTGCCTGCATTTCCAGTTATCTCTGTCTGGCAGACAGCAACCCTACTGCTTTTCATAGCCAGAGGTTATGATGCTCTCTGCTGGGGTCCAGCTTGAGGATTAGACCGCAGAATTCTCAGTGGCAACCTCTCACAGCTGCGATCTCTCTCCATAACTTCAGCTGCTGTCTGTGGGAGCCCAGACAGCCCTTTCATGCCCCCACACTTCCTACCAGTCTCTATGCAGTCTCCACTTTCTGTCCTTGGTTATCAGGGTTCTCTCCAGCTAGTCTTCAGTTGATTATTTGGGGTGAGAGTTTTCTTTTATTTTTTGTATTTTAGTTGTAATTCCAGTTTGGTCCTGGGAGTGTGTCTGTGTAGCATCTATTTGCTCCACTGCCATTTTTTTTCTGTTTTTCATATCAACCAGTGTATTTTTTATTTTGGTATCATATTTTTTAACTCTACACTTTCACTTTGGTATTTTTTTCTCTTTCAGTCATTTCTTTTTAAGAAATATATAATTGTATTGATTTCTGAGAGAAAGGGAGAGGGAGAGATAGAAACATCAATGATGAGAATAATTGATTGGCTGCCTCCTGCATGCCCCAGAGTGGGGATCAAGCTTGCAACCTGGCTTGTGCCCTGACCAAGAATCTAACTGCATCCTCCTGGTTCATAGGTTGGTACTCAACTACTGAGCCATACTGGCTGGGCTCAGTCATTTCTTTTTATGTTCAATGCAAATTAATTTCATAACATGAGAAGTTACTATGAATCAAAGCATAAATACACTAACACAAAATACAATCCATTATAAATGCACAACATTTAGGTATGAAACTAAAAGGAATATTTATTCATATACAGTAGCTTGAAGTCTGTAGGATGTGGTGCTCCTGTGTAGGTTTGATTTGGATTAATCTGTTTGGTAGGAGCATCCCAGTCCCAGTCTGGCTACCATCACTCTGCCCATGTTCTCTCCAACTGTGTGAATGCCTCTCACTGAATGCCAGGTATGTGCAGAACTATTGGTTTCAATGGGCCCAGGTTATACCTTCAATTTCTTTCCTCATTGTGGTCACATTTTCCTGTGTAGACTTGAGCAGAGTTAAAATATTATTAAGTTATTTTAATATATTTGTCTATAAACTCCACTATTGCTGTCATTTTTCAGTCTATTTCTAGTGATTGGCTTTTCTCCTGATCACGGTTCATATATTTTTGCTTCTGTACATGCCTGGTAATTTGTGACTGAATGCTGAATATAAGCTTTTCTCCTGATCACGGGTCATATATTTTTGCTTCTCTACGTGCCTGGTAATTTGTGACTGAATGCTGAATATTACAAGCTTTACAATGCTATATAGTGCTGGATTCTGTTGTATTTTTAAAGAATGTTGCATTTTATTCTGGCTGCAGTTAAGTCACTTGCAGTTGTTTTATCCTTTTGAGGTTTAATTTTAAGATTTCTTATAGGAATTTCAGAACAAATCTTATTCTGGGGATAATTTAGTCTACTGTTTGGGATGACCCTTATAAACATGCAATCCAATACCACAGGCATTATGAGGCCTGTGGGAACACAAAGTATTCCCAGCCTTATCTAAATCCAGGAATTGCTCTGGGATTTCATTCCTTGGTCTTAAGCGTTTCATCACAAAAAGACACAAGTACTCTGACAAAGATTCAAGGGGATCCCTCTACCGACTTCTGGAACTCTCTCTATAACCACCTTCTTCTGTATTCTGTCCTGAAATTTCTAATCTTAACACTCCACAATACAGTATCTGTCTCCTCAACTCAACAAGCCCTGGAGAATTTCCCTGTCCTTCCTGTATTGGAAGGACACAGATAAAAACATGGAAGAGTAGTCAACTCCAGGCAGAAAGTTAGAGCAATGGCAGAGCTCAATTTCCCTCCAGCTTCCCAGTCCTGTGCTACTTGTGCAATGCCTAGAAACTGTTGTGCCAGCTATTTTGTCCAGTTTTTCATATTTTTTTAATTTAATAAATCTTTGTTGTTCAGATTATATTTGTTCCTCTTCCCCCCCCATAGCTCTCCTTCACCCAGCTCCCACCCCTCCCTCTGCCCTTACCTCCTCCCCCCATTGTTTTCATCCATAGATGTATGATTTTTGTCCAGTCTCTCCATGAACCCCCTCACCCCTTTCCCCCTGATAATTGTCAGTCCACTCCCTTTATATGCCCCTGATTCTATTATATTCACCAGTTTATTCTGTTCATCAGATTTTTAATTCACTTGATTTTTTGATTCACTTGTTGATATATATTTGCTATTCATAACTTTTATCTTTACCTTCCTCCTCCCCCTCCCCCTCCCCCTTCCCCTCCCTCTCCTCCCCCTTCAACTCCTCCTCCTTCACCTTTCAGCATTTCATATAATACTAGTTTGGAGTTGATGTACTCCTTTAGTTTTTGTTTGTTTGTTTTTTGTTTTTTATCTGTGAAGCTCTTTATCTGACCTTTGATTCTTAATGATAGCTTTGCTGGATAGAGTAATCTTGGTTGTAGGTTCTTGCTATTCATCACTTTGAATATTTCTTGTCATTCCCATCTGGCCTGCATAGTTTCTGTTGAGAAATCAGCTGACATTCATACGGATGCTCCCTTGTAGGTAATTAACTGTTTTTCTCTTGCTGCTTTTAATATTCTCTCTTTGACTTTTGCTCTTGGTATTTTAATTATGATGTGTCTTGGTGTGGTCCTCTTTGGATTCCTTTTGTTTGGGGTTCTGTGCACTTCCTGGACTTGGAAGTCTATTTCTTTCACCAGATGAGGGAAGTTTTCAGTCATTATTTCTTCAAATAGGTTTTCAGTATCTTATTCTCTTTCTTCTTCTGGCATCCCCATAATTCTGATATTGGTATGCTTGAAGTTGTCCCAGAGGCTCCTTACACTATCTTCACATTTTTGGATTCTTTTTTTTTTTTTTTACTTTTCCAGTTGAGTGTTTTCTGCTGCTTTGTATTTCAAATCTTTGACTTGATTCTTGCATTCCTCTAGTCTGCTGTTAGGTCTCTGTGTATTTTTTATTTCAGTCAGTGTATGTTTAATTTCTAGTTGGTCCTTTTTCATATCTTCAAGAGTCTCGTTAAACTTATCAATCTTTTCTAGGAAATTCTTAAAAAATCTTATAACCGTGGTTTTTGAACTCTATATCCAGTTGTTTGTTTTCCTCCATTTCTTTTGTTTGTGATCTGTTCCTTTGTCTCTGCATTTTCACTATGCTAGGAGAACTTCTGTGCTGGAATCAGCTTTATGATACAAAACTTCCAAAATTGCAAAAGCCTCTCTGTTGGATGGGGTGGAGTCTCAGGGCTGAGCAGACAGCCTTGGCTTCCAGTCAGTCCTGCCCTATGAGACCCTGGGTCTGTGCACCCTCAGAAATCACTTCAGTCCCCTCTGTGCGCACACATGCACCTCCAGACCTCTGCCTTTCCAGTTCCCATCTGCTCTGGGGACCCATATGAGTCTGGGTCCCTAGCATCTCACCGGAAACTGGGGTTCAATGCAGTGGGAAGTGGAGTTCAGTATAGTTGGGAGGTTCTGTCTCCCTCCTGCTAGAGAAAGCCAGCAGCACAATCAGCAGTCCATCCTCTCTGCGTGCTGTGGTGTGCGCCTCAAGACCGCTGCCTTTTTGTGGCTCCCCTAAGTTTCCATGCACTCCTCCCTTCTCATGACAGTCCAGACTCCTCCTGTATGAGTCTCGCCCAGAACTGCAGTTCAGAGCAGTTGGATATTGGATTCAGTGCAGCTGGGAGTTTCCATCTCCCTCCTGCTAGAGGAAGCCAGCTAGGCACACTGCCACCCATTCTCTCCATGCACGTCTCTGTACTTCAGCTTTTTGCAGCTTTTCTGAGTCTCCATGAGCTCCTCTTTCCTTCTAGTTGTAGAATTTCCACTCAGCCAGCTTTCCTGTTATTCTGGATGATGTCCGTTCTGTCTTTTAGTTGTAGTTTTGAAATTGTTGTGCGAGGCAGCTATGTAGGTATTCACTTATGCTGCCATCTTGGTTTCTCCCAGTTTTTCATATTTTTACAGCTGGAGGGAAGTTCCTATAGTATGTAATCTTTCAAAACAAAATTAAAAGTCATCCATTGAGCCCTAACCAGGTTGGCTCAGTGGATAGAAAATCAGGCTGCAAACTGAGAGGTCACAGGTTCAATTCTGGTCAAGGGCACATCCCCAGTAGGAGGTGTGCAGGAGGCAGCTGATCAGTGTTTCTCTTTCATCAATGGTTCTATCTTTCTATCCCTCCCCCTTCCTCTCTATAAAAAACTTTATATATATATATATATATATATATATATATATATATATATAAATTTTTTAAAGTTACCCTTTGAGATCTTAATTTCAGTTTTTATAATTTTTAATCCTGGAATTTCCATTTGATTGTTCTTAATAATTTCTAGTTTTCTGAATAAATTCTCCATTTTCTCATTGGATATATTAAAGGTATAAAGTATGAAATGTAATTATTTTAAAAGTCCATGTTTATAACCTCATATCTGAGCCTTCTTTGTTTTTTCTTTAGATCCTTTCCCCCTTAATTTTGGCCAGTTATTGTCTTTTTGCATGTTTGCCTGTTTGGTTAAGTGCCAAATATTGTGGTTTAAAAAATGTAAAATAACTTGATACTTTGGACTCCTTGTGAAGAGAGATTTACTTTTGCTTCTGGCAGGCAGTAAGGGACAAATCACCTTATTCAAAAAAAGATTGTGCTGATTTAAAGTGGGCTTTGGTCCTTCTGAGAGCTGGGCTGCTTCCTGTTCACCCCTTTTCTTAGGGTATAATCTTTCAGAGACACAGCTGAGTGTTATGATGTCTCACAGGCCTCTCCTCCATGACCAACAATTGTCCCAGGTCCATGGAAGCATCAACAGCATTGCTGAACTTCTCAGCCTCTGCAGCAGCAGGGGTAAATGTCTCAAAGAGAAAATATACCAGACAGAGGGCTTTCCTCTTTGGGCTCTCAATGAAAATACCTGTATTCAGATCTTGTTCAGCTTTTCTTTACTCTTAGTGTGAGGGTTGGTTTGAAACAAACTACTTTTACAGGAAATGAAACTTATACATTTCTTTCTAGTAATATTTTTTAAGCCTGAGAGGGCAAAAGTTGTACACAATGATGAAATCTACTCAACTAAAAACTTCCCTGTAGTTAATGTTAACTATTTCCTGAACACTGAGGTCACGAATATGACAGAACTCTCCCTCAAGAGCCAAGATGGGTACAGATAGCCTTAATGAAGCCAGGAATCAGGATCCTTAACTAAAATAATTTCAAGCAGAAAAGATGTACTACTACGATGTGCAAATATTTTGTCAAAAATTGTGGTCACCTACTGCCAGAAGCCAATTCCAGCATGTCATAATTACAAGAGTTTTATCAAAAGGTTGATGAAACTTGGGGGCTCAACAAGGACTGAGTCACATATGTAATCACCTGCTGGAACAGCTAAAAATGCACTTCTCCCAAACTGAATAGGATGATTGTTTGCTGCTAGACAGCTTAGGGCATCTTAATCTACATGTTATTACCCCCGTTGGCCAAACACTTGAACAGCCATAGGCTATTTCCCAATCTGACAATGTTCCTGTAAACCCTACCCTATGAAGTGTATTATCTCCACTTTGCCTTAGGACAATTTGTGTTAATAAAAAGCAGGGGTCTTGAGACAAGGGGCTAAGAACTAAGAACTGGAACTTTAGTCCCTTTAGCTGAAGTTCCTCTGACTCCCAATGCCTTTCAAAATTATCTTTTGTCTCTGGGCTCTTATTTAATCTATGCACAGCCTTTCTCCAGATTGCTGAACCCTTCTTAATACTGGGACAAGAACCCCAGCAACCTACAGTGCATGTGCTTAGGAACAATGGTTATGAAACTAAGATCACTATAATAGCTGTTGTTGATAAATCCAGGCTCCATAGATTGCATTTTCTGAGGATATATCATAAAAATCTCCAATCCAGATCCTTCTCCACTGCCTCCAGCATTCTGTTCCTGGATGTTGAACAACATCTCAGACTCAAGAGTCCAGGCTAAACTTCCTGTCTTCCCCCAATATCCCTGCTTTTCAAAGAAAATGTTTTGAAATGACAAAGATGTAAGTACTTTAACAGGGGCTACATTTGTGGAGTTTACCTGTGGAATTGGAAAGGAACAGAGGCAGGGTACAGATTTTGCTTTTTATGTTTTACTCCATGCTCTTTAAAAAAATGTGAACTGGAATGGGTATCAGCCTTAAAATAAAACCAACCTGTCTTTCCCAGTTCCCTCTCAGGCCTGGAGTCCTCCTGATTCCGGTTCCCACCCCTCCCAGTCCCTCTGGTACCAGACCCCCTTTCAACTCCCCACCAGGCATGAATGCAGAATGACTGCTGGAGCTACTCCCAGGTCTTCCAGCCTTCCCTCCCCATAGCAGTCCAGCTCCTCTCCTACTTTCATTCTCTGACCCACAACCAAGCATTAGAGCAGCAATGGTCCAGGAAGAAGTCCCAAATCTTTGACATGGAACAGAAACACCTCAGGACCCAGGGGCAGCCAACCAGATGGACCCAAGCCCCTCACCTGCCAGGTCTGCTTGTTTCTCATCCTCCCTGAGCTTCTTGCCAGATGAGGGACAGTGGTAGTGCTCACTGGTCAGTTATTTGATCACTAAAGACAAAACTGTGACAGTGCCCCATGTGGCCCTAGCCTAAGAGTGGCCCACAATACCATCCCTTTGCTTTCCTTACACTCTTTTATTTTCTCTTATAACCCACTTTCAAGCCCAGTGCCTCTTCCCATAGTTGTTTCTCACTATGGTGTCATAAAAAAAAACAACACAAGTTTTGGAATTTTATGGACCTGGATTCAGTTCTAGAAGGTGACTTACCAGCTTTGAGGCTCAGTTTTCTCTTCCAGAGAGCATTTCATGGAGTGATTTGGAGGAATAAAAGAGAAAGGGGTATCAAGATACCATGCACAGCTGCTGACACTGCAGTTCTGCCCCTAGTCCTCCCTGGATGCCAATAGTGCCCTCTCTACTGCTCCTTGCTCAGCCTTCAGTATACAGCCTGGGGTCACCTGCTCTGTGGTTCTGCAACCTGGCTGCGTCAGCATTCTTCAGGGCATGGGATACAGAATAATTGCCCCCCAAACATGTCACACCTTAATTTCCAGAGCTTGTGACTAGTTACTTTATGTGGCAAGTTCTACAGCAGTGGTTCTCAACTTGTGGGTCGCGACCCACAGGTTAAAAACTGCTAGCAAGGTTGCCTAAGACCATCGGGAAACAGATATTTACATTATGATTCATTAACAGTAGCAAAATTACAGTTATGAGGTAGCAACGAAAATAATTTTATGACTGGGGATCACCACAACAGGAGGAACTGTATTAAAAGGTCACAGCATTAAAAAAAGGTTGAGAACCACTGCTCTACTAGCTAGAAAAGGCAAGAAAATGGATTCCTCTCTGGAGCCCCCAGCAGGAGCCAACCCTGCTGACAACTTGATGTTAGCTCCTTGAAACCGATCTCACACCTTCAGAATGATAATTGTGTGTTAAGTCTGTAAATTTCTGGTAATCTGTTAGTAACAATAGGAAATTAACACAGGGGAAAAGCTAAAACTGGACTCGCACCATCTTCCTTGATGTTTAATAAAGAGGCAATTGCCCATTGTCTTAAGCCATAGCTCCATCATATTGGTATCTTTGAAAAAGTCCGTGAATGTCTGCCAAATTCAGTCAACAAGAGCATGCCTGAATGTTCAAAAATCTGTTCTAGTCCACAGGCTTATCATGGTGGTCAGATGTCTCCTCCTAACCCAGAAATACCTTTGAAAGTCACTGTTACACCTACATTTTCTCAATGTGAAAGTGACCAAAAACTTGCCAGGCATACACTTGCCAACCAGAATGAGAGCAGGAGGAGGTGATGTGGTCCTCCCAACTCATGGAAGTCTTAGAGCTGAGTAAAGTCTTCAGTGGTGTCTTGTCTGTGGCTACCTTCTCATGTTTCTCTATATGCCAGTGAAGGACAGAAGGCTCAGACTGCCCTACTCATTTTCATTGACCAGAGTTGCAGGTGTTGCTAGAGAAAATGTGAAATGCAAAGAGATTAAGCAATCAATCCAGTTTCATAATTAATTTCTTGAGTGATATTTGGTCACTGGAGAGATAGTTACTGTATGATTTATCAAATATCAGGATTATCTGAACTAGAGGTTCTTAAAGTATAAACTTGTTAGACATGCAAATCCTCAGGCCCTCTCTGGACCTAAGCATTATAGACTGAGTCTGTCTGCAAATTTCATATTTTGAAGCCCTAATCCCAATGTAATGGAGGTGGAGCTTTGGGGAAGAGATTAGGTTATGAGGGTGGAGTGATAATGATGGCATTAGTGCCATTAAAACAGTGCTCTCTCACCTCTTCCACTGTGTGAGGACAATGAGAAGATGGTGGTCTGCAACTCGACCACACTGACACTCTGGCCTCAGACTTCCAGAGCTGGGAGAAATAAGTTTCTGTTGTTAAAACCCCTCAGTGTGTGGTACTTTGTTACAGAAGCCCAAGCTGCCTGAGACACTGTGCGTCCCCAAACACCCAGCACCCACATCTTCCTAGCCCTGGTGATCTGGCACACACTCAGGTATGAACACTGACCTGCACTACCCTGCTGGATGCCTCCTGCCTGCATCCTTCTGATGACAATGACTCCCTAACCTCTATTAGGCTTAGTCATCAAAAGCTCATTTTTGTTTCAAGTCAAGGCCTGTCCCTGTATCTCAAATCCACATCCTCCATTCTGCCTCTGGGAAACACTTGAACAATGAATCTATCCCACTGATGTCCTTCTTTTATCAGAGCACTCTGGGCTCTGGGGGAGCTCTGATGGCCACTTGCCTCTATCCGAGCAGCAGAACATTCTTAATGGCTCATGTAGTCCCCAATGAGGAATACAGCAGCACCTGGTAGATCCGGGTCAAAAGTTGCCAAGGCAGCCAGATACCCAGAATGGATGCTCTGCGAGCTTCTTGCCTCGCTGCCTGGCAACACCATGGCCCCCTCTGCAGTGTCCAACAGTCAGAGCAGGGACATGGGCCACCAGCATGGTTGCCTTTTTCCAGGACACAGCACTCCAAGGGAGCTTTGTTGACCTACCATCACTCACTCTCACTCCAGTTGGCATGTCCTGGTGGTTACAGATTTGCATCCTCAGATACCTGCATGGGTTTTGATTGCATTCTCACCCTGAGACTCCAACCCAGTGATCTGATGCTCTGGGACATAATTCTCTCTCAGCATTGCCTCCAGCTGCACCAGCAGTTCTGTCCTCTAACTTTAGATGGTCTTTGCCCTTCTCATTGGCACTTCCTCACGGCTCTTCCAGGTGCCAGGAGGGTCAACACTCCTCACCCCCACCAGAGCCCATATCAGCAAGTATCAAATGTCGTTGAAGCTTCAGGGCAATTCCATGAAGCAGATTTTATTAGTAAGACCATTTTACACGCAAGTAAACTGAGATACAGAGATGTGGTATAATTTGTTTGAAATCATCCAAACCATAAAGTGGCATTTCAGAAAATTTACAGCCAAGTTAGCCTGTGTTTTAATCCTAACTCTACCACTTATTAACTCAACCACTGTGGCAGTGTCCTGGGGCTGCTACAACAAAGGACAACAGATGGGTGGTTTAGGACAATAGAGACTTATTCTCCTGGAGTTCTGGAAGCCAGAAGTCTGAAATCAAAGTGGGGGCAGGACTGCAAGATTCAGGGGAGAATCTGTTCCAGGCTTTTCTCTGAGCTCCTGGTGGTGTATGGCATTTCTGGACATCCCTTTGCTTGCAGCAGTGTAACTCCAATCTCCATCTCTGTGGTCAAACGGTTTCTGTGTATCAGATAGAGCCTATATTGTGGTTCTCTTCTTAAAGGCAGCAGTCATACTGGATAGGGTCCACTCAAATGACCTCATTTTAACTTGATCACCTACAAATATCCTATTTCCAAATAAGGTCATATTCAACAGTACCAGAGCTTAGGCCTTCAACTTACCTTTTTGGCAAACTCAGCCTATAACAATCACTATATAGTCTTGACCATATGACTTCACCTCTGTAAACCTCACACTGCTCATCTGCACACACATTCACTCACAAACTACCTGGGGTGCTAGACCTGTAGAAAGTGCGGTACTGCGGACACCCCTAGACAGCAAAGTGTAGTCTGTCCTATAGGGTTATGGTCAGATGGTAAGGAGACTATTAGACATGCACAACCCAAGGACACATGAATGCTTCAAGTACTGTAAGGAAAAATGGTAAATCCAGAATTCAACATTCATTGAAATATCTTTCAGAAATAAAGGATAAATCAAGACATTCCTAGAGGAAAGACCATTAAAATTGTCAGCAGCAGACATAATCCTAAAAGAAGTCTTTGAGAGGGAAATAGTTGAAGAAATGTTGGAACATCAAGAAGGAAGAAAAAAATAGGAAGAGTAAAAGTAGGGGTAAGTACAGGCTTCCTTCTCTTAAGTTCTCTAAAACACATTTGACAATAGAGGCAAATCCATGCTACTACATAACTAGGAGCACAAAGGTGAGATATGCCCTGTCCCTGAAGAGCATACAAACTAAATGGAGTTTGTAATGTGCTTAGAACTGCACCTGATACATTATTATACAATATATAGTTGTTCATTAGCTAAATATGACAAATTTTAGAAGACAAAGCAAGTAAACAGGACACCCACCAGCAGAGAAGACCTTAAATCCACCTTCTCTTTCCCTAAATGAGGCAGAGAGCACAGGGAGGCAGAAATCCACCCAGCTCTCCCACTGGAGTCTGATCCTGAACCATCTGTTTTCTGTGTGCCAAATCACAGTAGTCATGGAAAACTCAGGGAGAGATTGAGTCCTTCCCTGTCTTCATTCACCCACAGGTGTTTATTTCAATCAGGACTCCAATATCTGTTTTCAGAGAAAAGTTTTTTGTTCTGAACATATTCTTTGCCCGAAGCTCCAAGCCACAGTCCCTTAAAGCATCAGGAAAAAGCTCTGTTACGACTTTCCTTATCCAACTTCTTTCATTGACTATTAACATTAATTAGGTAATGAATTAACCAACAAAGCCAGACGTTATAATTGGCTTTCATGTCTTCCGGAAATTTCAGGAGAAATGACATTTTTCAGAGCTTAAGATGTATTTCCCAGCCTGAAATGCTGGACTACACAGGTTTCCTGCTAGGCCAGATTAGAATGAGCTGGTGTGGGGGCCAGCAGGAAGGAAGATTTCTCTTCTGGCCCCACTTTCTTGATGACACCTTGTCACAGCTTAGAGGGCAACAGCTGGGTATAGTCCCAGTTATTACTAACTAGCTGTGTGACCTTGGACAAGGCAACTCCCTGAGTCTTGCCTATACCATGAGTACAAATCTACCTGACATAGCTTTTGAAAAGAGTTACATGATGATGTGCATAAAAGCACATTGTGTATGTAACATACTGTGATTATATATTCCTAAGGATGGAGTAGAGGGAGAAAGCTTCTTGGGAGGGCTGAGTGTATCTGAAAAGCTGCCCAAAGATTGCACAAATACATTTCAGGATTGAGAGAAGAGGGTGGGAGACATGATGCTAGGAACACAGGCAGGGCAAGATCATGAAGCACTTTGCATGTCACCCTAAGGAG
The DNA here is from genome assembly GCA_011751065.1 of Lasiurus cinereus. Classification (NCBI taxonomy): domain Eukaryota; kingdom Metazoa; phylum Chordata; class Mammalia; order Chiroptera; family Vespertilionidae; genus Lasiurus; species Lasiurus cinereus. The sequence goes on along the minus strand of JAAGEH010000034.1, from coordinate 3,312,932 downwards.
TTTGGATTTTTTGAAGAATATTGGAAGCAAAGAAGGCATTTGAAGAGGGAGTGGAATGACCAGATGTGTAATGTGGAAAGCTCGCTGGAAGGATAGTACAGAAGACTGAAGCAATTGGATGAGGCTGAGCAATCACTCAGGCGGCAGGTGTAGTCACTAGACCAAATGTGGAGGACTCAGATTAGGCCGGCCTACCATAAGTGGAAGAGAGCATGTTAACCCAGGTGGTTCTAAGGAGGTGGAGTCCACAAGACGGATGGCTAATGAGCAGGGAGGAAAAGGAAGGATAAAGGATGCATCCCAGCTGATGGATCAAAGGTAGTTCTATGGACTCAACTAGCAGCAGTTTGGGGAAAGAGCAAGAATCCAGTATTCGAATGTTGAGTTAGAGGTACCTGTGGGAGAAGGCAAGGATAGGTGTCTAATAGACTGTTAAATATAGTGTTCAGAACATAGGAGAGAGAAAAAAATGGCGGCGGAATAGACGGACATGTCTGGAGCCTTGTCGCTGGGCAGACAGAGAAAGAGCAGCTGAGAGTCACATTGGAAGTGTTTGTTGGCAAGTTAAGAGTCAGTTATCCTCCAGTAGAAGGTGGGGGGACTGCTGAACGGTCTCCCCTGAACAGGCAGCCCCACTGCCATGGGGTTTTTGTCTCCCGGAGTCACCAGCGCGAACGTGGAGATGGCGCCATCTTGCAGAGGGAGGTAGATGTCTGCAGCGGTCTGAAAGCTGCAGCTGCAGCACCCACCAAACAGCTGGGGAACCCAGAACACCACTCTCCAATTGGCGCAGACACATGGACTAAGAGGAGCTCCACACTGCACACAGAAAGGTCAGATTTTGCCTGGGATAAGGTGAGGTCTCCTGTCCCTCAGAACAGAGGCGCGTACACTGTGGGAACCGGGCTGCAAAAAAGCTGCTTCTAGAGAGATCTGCAGATGTGGGGCAAGGCATGATCCCTAAGTGTGGAAAGGGACTCTCGGAGCTGTTAACAGAGGGGAGCTCTAGAAAACAACTCATTTTGATCTGAGGCAGAAGGACAGCCTGGGAGTTATTACCGTGTCCCAGCTGCTCAAATCCCCACAAACCAGTATTGAGAACCACAGAGTAGCAGGATATAAGCATAGCCTAGAGAGGTCCTGTGCTTAGTCTCAGAGGTCAATTCCGAAACACTGCCACACAGTGGATGATGCACAAATTGATTCTCACATAACCACAAAAGAATAAAGAGATTAAGACAAACCTCAGCAGTGGAACACAGGGAACTGCAATACCCTCCCGACTGGAAAACAGGAGTGCCCAGCAGAACAATAGTGGAAGTGAATGACCTCCACTACTACCCATTCTATTTTTTTCTTTTTCTTTTTTTTTCTTCTTTTTAAAAATTTTATATGATTTATTTTTTATTTTTTACTTTGCATATTTTAATTGAAAAACTATTTTTTTCTTTCCTCCTCAATTGATTTTACCGTTTAATTACTACATTTTTGTTTTCAACTAGTATTATTATTACTACTATTTTACCTTTTTGGAAAAAAAACAAAAAGTAGTCATTTTGTTTTCTCTTTATTTTACTTTGGGATTAGAGTTATACATTCTATTTTCATCTTTCCTTTAGCATAATTTTACTCTATCTCAATGCTACCTTTATGCCAGCACTCTCCTCCTAACTTTCCCCATTTTGTTGACTTGTTTCTCTTTCCCTTTTCCAACTTTAGAATCTCCCTATTCTTTCTCTTTACCTGGTTAAAATTTCACCCCACTTATATATCTAATTTCAAATCCCCTACTCCCAGTCCATACAAACCTCTCTCTTCTTGTCTTCACTATCCAAAAAGTTGTTTTTCTCTATGTTCTTTTGTTGCTGTTTGCCTGAACGGTGATTATGTCGATTTTTTGTACTTTTTTTTTGGAGATTGTTTTAGCTTATTCTACTTGTTTTATTTTGCTTTTTGTTTGCTTTTTTTTGGTTTGCTTTTATCTCTCTTTTCCCTCGCCTCTCTTGATATTAGTTGTTATTTGTAGTTTGTATTAATCTCCAGGTACATGTTGCCGGCATTTGTTGGGATTAGTGGCTGTTCTATTGGAGTTTTCTCCTCACATCTATAATTTGTTCCCCTTTCCTCCCTTATTCTCTTTCTTTTTTCTCTGACTTTTTTCTCTTTCTCTTCTTATTCTTCTCCTTTTTATTATTTTATTTTTTATTTCTTTATTTTACTCCCTTCTCCCAATTTGATTCTGGCACTTCTTTCTTTTCTTTATTCCTCATTCTCCTCTTCTTCTTTTTCTACTTACCCCTAATTTGTCTTTCATTGGTGGTCACCTTATTTGTGGTTATTAACATCATGAATACATTTCTGTTCAGTGCCCTATGTGTTGTACCTGGTCGTGTTGTAGTTTGGCCTTTGAATCAACATAGGAAAGAGACCTATATAACCAGACACCTGAAGAAGAAAGACCATGGGCAGACAAAGAAACAGCCCACATATAACAGAAAGGCAGGTATCACCAAAAAAGGAAGTAAACAAAATAGAAGCAGAAATAAGCTTGCCAGAGAAAGAGTTCAGAGAAATGATCATAAGATGGATGAAAAGAAGACAAAATCGACAATGTGAGTAAGATCCAAGAGGAAATGAAGAAGAAGCAAGAAGAAATACAGAATAATCAAGAAGAAATGAAAAATGACATTACTGCTATAAAGAACTCAATAGAAAGCATCAAAATAGACTTGAAGAAGCAGAGGACCACTACAGTGAGCTAGAAGACAAGTTGGGAAAAAATACCCAAGTACAGCAGCTTCGAGAAAAAAAAATTAAAAAGCAAGAGGAGAGCCTAAGGGAACTTTGGGATAACACAAAACAAAACAACATTCGCATAATTGAGGTTCCAGAAGAAGCGGAAAATGAAAAAGGAATAGAAAACCTGTTTGAAGAAATAATGATAGAAAAATTCCCTGATACAGGGAAGAAAAAACCCACACAAATCCAAGAAGCTCCCAGAGTCCCAAGCAAAATGAACCCCAAAAAACCGACACCAAGGCACATTATAATTAAACGGTCAAACACTAACGACAAAGTAAGAATCTTAAAAGTGGCCAGAGAGAAACAGAAAGTTACCTACAAAGGAACCCCCATAAGACTAGCAACTGATTTCTCAACAGAAACTCATCAGGCCAGAAGGGAATGGAATGAAATATACAAACTCATGCAAAAGAAGGGTTGAAACCAAGAATACTGTACCTTTTCAAGGCTTTCAATCAAAATTGAAGGTGAAATCAGAAGCTTCACAGACAAAAAAGAATTAAGGTAATATATTGCCACCAAACCAGCAATGCAAGAAATGTTAAAGGGTCTGCTGTAATAAAAAGAAATAGGAAGCAAAGAAGGAACTCGGGGGTAAAGACTAAAAATGGCGACAGGTAAGTACTTATCAATAATAACTTTAAATGTAAACGGATTAATTCCTCCAATCGAAAGACATAGGGTAACCAATTGGATAAGAAAACATGACCCATATATCTGCTGTTTACAAGAAACCCACCTCAGGAAAAGAGATGCACACAGATTGAGGGTGAAGGGATGGAAGATGGTATTTCAGGCAAATGGAAATGAAGAAAAAGCGGGGGTTGCAATACTTATATCTGACAAATTAGATCTCAAAGTGAAGGACATAACAAAAGATAAAGAAGGCTACTTCATAATACTAAAGGGAACATTCCAACAAGAAGAAATAACTCTGGTAAACATATATGCACCCAATATAGGAGCACCTAAATACATAAAAAAAAACTCCTGGAGGATATTAAGGGAGAGATTGACAGCAATACAATCATAGTAGGAGACTTTAATACCCCACTGTCACACTGGACAAATCCTCTAAACAAAATACCAGCAAAAAAACATCAACCCTAAATGACTCACTAGACCAGATGGAATTAATTGACATCTTCAGAACATTTCACCCCAAAGCCACAGAATATACATTCTTCTCTAGGGCACATGGGTCATTTTCAAAGATAGATCATATGTTGGGTCATAAGAATAGTCTCTTCAAATTCAAGAGGATAGAAATCATATCAAGCATTTTCTCAGACAATAGTGGCATAAAACTGGAAGTCAACTATAATAAAAACAATAGAAAGAAATCAGACACATGGAGACTAAACAGCATGCTATTAAATAACAACTGGGTAACCAAAGAGATCAAGGAAGAAATAAAAAACATCATGGCAACAAATGACAATGACAACACAACAATCCAAAATCTATGGGACACAGTGAAAGCAGTCTTGAGAGGGAAGTTCATAGCCCTACAAGCCTACTGAAAAAAAAAAAAAAAAGGAGAATCCAAGATGGCAGCATAGGTAAACACCTACACGGCTGCGCGGCACAACAATTTCAAAACTACAACTAAAAGATGGAACAGACATCATCCAGAACCACAGGAAAGCTGGCCAAGTGTAGGTTCTACAGCTAGAAGGAAAGAGAGGGGCTCACAGAAACCCAGAGGAGCTGCAAAAAGCTGAAGTAGGGAGACGCGCGCGCTGAGAGAGCGGGTGCCGGAGTACCTGGCTGGCTTTCTCTGGCAGGAGGGAAACGGAGACTCCCAACAGCATTGAACCCCTTATCTTACGACCCTAAACCCCAGATCCGGCCGAAACTCATACGGGGGGAGTTTGGACTGTGAAAAGGGAGAGGTGCACGGAAATTTAGGGGAGTCGCAGAAGATCAGGTCCGGTCTTGCACGCGCACGGTGCTGCGCGGAGGACAGACTGCTGATTGTGCCGCTGGCTTTCGCGAGTGGGCGGGAGACAGACCCTCCGAACTACGCCACTTCTGAGTCCACTGAGCCCCTGTTTCGGGCAAAACCCTGGGGACCTAGACTCGTGTGGTCCTGGTGCACAGGGGAGCTGGAAAGGCAGCGGTCTAGAGGCACTGCGGGCACGTGCACAAGGTCCGCTCCAGCCATTACCCAGTCACGTGAGACTCAGGGGCCGTGGAGGGCGGGGCCGACTGGAAGGCAAGGCGGGGCTGACTGGAAGGCAAAGCAGTCCCTTAAGCCCTGAGACTCCACCCATCCCAAGCTCAATAGAGGCTTCTTCGGTTTTGTGTCTGGTATCATAAGGCTGAATTCAACACAGACGTTTCCCCGGCATAGTGAAAATGCTGAGACAAGGGAAGGGATCACAAACAAAAGAAATGGAGGAAAAAAAATGACTGGATATAGAGTTCAAAACCACGCTTATAAGGTTTTTCAAGAATATGCTAGAAAAGATGGATAAATTTATCAAGTCCCAAGAGGAGATGAAAAAGGACCAACTAGAGATGGAAAAGGTACAATTAAAAATGATAAAGGACTAATAGAAATTAAACATAAACTGACTGAAATAAAAAATATTATACAGAGTCCTAACAGCAGACTAGAGAAAGGCAAGAATCAAGTAAAAAATTTGAAAAATAAAGAAGCAGACAACATTCAACTGGAAAAGCAAGAAGAGAAAAGAATCCAAAAATGTGAACATAATGTAAGGAGACTCCCGGACAGCTTTAAGCGTACCAACATCAGAATTGTGGGGGTGCCAGAAGAAGAGAGAGAGCAAGATACTGAAAACCAATTTAAAGAAATAATGACTGAAAACTTCCCACATCTGGTAAAAGAAATAGACTTACAAGTCCAGGAAGCACACAGAACCCCATATAAAAGGAATCCAAAGAGGACCACAACAAGACACATCATAATTAAAATGCCAAGAGCAAAAGAGAAAGAGAGAATATTAAAAGCAGCAAGAGAAAAACAGCTCATTACCTACAAGGGAGCACCCATAGGACTGTCAGCTGATTTCTCAACAGAAATGATGCAGGCCAGACAGGAGTGGCAAGAAATATTCAACGTGATAAATAGCAAGGGCCTACAACCAAGAATAATCTATCCAGCAAAGCTAACATTCAGAATTGAAGGGCAGATAAAGAGCTTCACAGAGAAGAAAAAGCTAAAGGAGTTCATCAACTCCAAACCAGTATTATATGAAATGCTGAAAGGTATTCTTTTAGAAGAGGAAAAAGAAAAAGGTAAAAGCCAAAAAATTATGAATAACAAATATATATCTATCAACAAGTGAATCTAAAAATTAAGTGAATTAAAAATTTGATCAACAGTATAAACTGGTGAGAATCAGGAGCACAGAAAGGGAGTGGACTGATAATTCTCAGGGAGGAAGGGATGAGGGGTGTACAGGGAGAGACTGAACAAAAATCATACACCTATGGATGAGATCAATGGGAGGGAGGGGTAGGAGCTGGGTGGAGGGGTGCTATGGAGGAGAAAAAAGAGAAACAAATGTAATAATCTGAATAATAAAGATTTAATTTAAAAAAACGCACAGGAAACAATGGTAATAAATTACCTAACCCTACAACTCAAAGAGCTAGAAAGAGAGCAACAAGATAAGCCCAGTGTAAGCAGAAGGAAGGAAATAGTAAAGATCAGAGCAGAGATAAACAACATGGAGACCAAAGAAACAATTCAAAAGATCAACAAAACCAAGAGCTGGTTCTTTGAAAGGATAAACAAGACTGATTGACCTCTAGCCAGGCTCATCAAGAAGCAAAGAGAGAAGACCCAAATAAACAAAATTAGAAATGAAAGGGGAGAAATTACAACAGACCCCACCAATATACAAAGGATTGTTAAAAAAAATACTATGAACAACTCTATTCCAATAAATTGGACAACATATAAGAAATGGACATATTCCTAGAAAAATATAACCTCCCAAAACTCAATAAGGAAAAATCTAAACATCTCAATAGTCCAATAACTATGGAAGAAATTGAAGCACTCATCAAAAAGCTTCCAGCAAACAAAAGCCCAGGACCAGATGGCTACACAGGATAATTTTAGCAAACATTCAAGGAAGAATTAAAACCTATCCTCCTCAGACTATTCAAAAATATTCAAGAAGGAACACTTCCAAACACCTTCTATGAAGCCAGCATCACCCTAATATCAAAACCAGATAAAGACAACATAATGAAAGAGAATTATAGGCCAATATCTCTCATGAACATAGATGCCAAAATCCTCAACAAAATTCTAGCAGATCGGATCCAGCAGCAAATCAGAAAGATCATACACCATGACCAAGTAGGATTCATCCCAGGAATGCAGGGATGGTACAATATCCGCAAATCAATAAACGTGATACATCACATAAACAAATTGAGAGATAAAAATCACATAGTCATATCAATTGACGCAGAAAAGGCATTTGACAAAATTCAATACCCTTTCTTGATAAAAACTATCAGCAAAGTGGGAATAGAAGGATCATACTTCAACATCATAAAAGCCATATATGATAAACCCACAGCTAACATCATACTCAATGGGCAAAAACTAAAACCATTTCCCCTAAGAACAGGAACAAGACAGATATGCTCACTCTCACCACTCCTGTTTGACATAGTACTGGAAGTATTGGCCATTTCAATTAGATAAGAAGAAGAAATAAAAGGCATCCAAATTGGAAAAGAAGAAGTAAAGCTGTCCTTATTTGCAGATGACATGATACTGTACATAAAAAACCCGAAGGACTCTATCCCAAAACTAATTGACTTAATAAATTAATTCAGCAATATAGCAGGATACAAAATTAATGCCAAGAAATCTGTGGCATTTCTATACACTAATAGTGAACTTACAGAAAGAGAGACTAAAAAAGCAATCCCATTTGCCATCGCACCAAAAAAATTAAGATACCTAGGAATAAACCTAAGGAGGTAAAAGACCTATATGTAGAAAACTACAGGACACTGAAAAAAGAGATAGAGGAAGATGTAAACAGATGGAAGAGCATACCATGCTCATGGATTGGGAGAATCAACATCATTAAAATGTCCATACTACCCAAAACAATCTATAGATTCAATGCACTAAACATTAAAATATTAACGACGTATTTCACAGACCTAAAAAGAACTCTTTAAAGATTCATCTGGAACAAAAAACAACCATGAATAGCCACAGCAATCCTGAGAAAGAAGAATAAAGTAGGTGGGATTTCAATACCAGATTTCAAGCTATATTACAAAGCAACTGTTCTCAAAACAGCCTGGTACTGGCACAAGAACAGACATATAGTCCAATGGAATAGAATAGAGAATCCAGATATCCACCCAAACCACTATGCTCAATTAATATTTGACAAAGGAGGCATGAACATACAATGGAGCCAAGACAGCTTCTTCAATAAATGGTGTTGGGAACATTGGACAGATACATGCAAAAAAATGAAACTGGACCACCAACTTACACCAAATATAAAAATAAACTCAAAATGGATACAGGACTTAAACATTAGAAGGGAAACCATAAAAATATTAGAGGAATCCACAGGCAGCACAATCTCAGACATATGCCGAAAGAACTTCTTCACTGATACTGCTCCAAAGGCAATGGAAGCTAAAGAAAAAATAAACAAATGGGACTACATCAAAATAAAAAGCTTTTGTACAGCAAAAGAAACCATCAACAAAATAACAAGAAAGACCACTGTATGGGAGAACATATTTGCAAATGTTATCACTGATAAAGGTTTAATCTCCAACATCTACAGCCAACTTATGCAACTTAATAAAAGGAAGATAAACGATCCAATAAAAAAATGGGCAACGGACCTAAATAGAACCTTTTTGAAAGACGACAGAAGGAAGGCCAAGAGACACATGAAAACATGTTCAAAGTCACTAATTATCCGAGAGATGCAAATCAAAACGACAATGCGATACCATCTTACACCTGTCACAATGGCAGTCATCAACAAATCAACAAACAAGTGTTGGCAAGGATGTGGAGAAAAAGGAACCCTTTTGCACTCTTGGTGGGAATGCAGACTGGTGCAGCCACTGTGGAGAACAGTATGGAGTTTCCTCAAAAAACTAAAAATGGATCTCCCATTTGACCTAGCAATCCCACTCTTAGGAATTTATCCTAAGAAATTACAAACACCAATCAGAAAAAATTTATGCACCCCTATGTTCATAGCAGCACAATTTACAATAGCTACAATTTGGAAACAGCCTAGGTGCCCGTCAGCAGATGAGTGGATCAGAAAACTGTGGTACATCTACACAATGGAATTCTATGCTGCCATTAAGAAGAGGGAACTCTTACCATTTGCAGCAACTGGATGGGACTGGAGAGCTTTATGCTTAGTGAAATAAGCCAGTCAATGAAGGAGAAGCACCACATGATCTCACTCATTTGTGGATAATAAAGAACATTGTAAACTGAAGAACAAAAGGATAGATACAGAGGCAGTAAAACATCAAACAGACTGTGAAATTATAGCAGGAAGATTAAGGAGAGGTGGGGTAGATAAGAGATCAAAGGACTTGTATCTATGCATATAAGCATAACCAATGAACATAGACACTGGAGGGTTGGGGTATGCCTGGGAGGGAGGGGGACAATGGGGAGATATGTATACATGTAACACAATAACAAAAAATAAAAAAAGAAATGACTTATAAAAAAATTTAAACTTTTATATGGTCAACAATTCCCCAAAATACTTTGACTAATTTCTTCTCATCTTCCAACCCCAAATACTAGTATTAGTAAGCAAAGTAGGAAAAATATTTGCAATCCACAGAGTAGTTAGCATATGAAGTACTTTTGCAATTGCAAAATGAGCAAAAGTCATGAAAAGACAATTCACAAACACAATGTTCAGTACCATATAACAATATTTGACCTCACTAAATAAATACAAATTAAAATAATGAGATACCCCTAACCGGTTTGGCTCAGTGGAAAGAGCATTGGCCTGCGGACTAAAGGGTTCCAGGTTCGATTCCAATCTAGTGCGTGTACCTTGGTTGCGGGCACATCTCCAATAGGAGGTGTGCAGAGGCAGCTGATTGAAGTTTCTCTCCCACTGATGTTTCTAACTCTCTATCCCTTTCCCTTTCTCTCTGTAAAAAAATCAATAATATATTTTCAAAAAATAATAAAATGATGAGATATATTTTTTCACCATTAAATTAGCAAAACTTAAATTTATGGATAATGCCAGTGTTTGACAGTTTATACACAAACTGGCACTCTCATACATTCTTCCTAAAAGTATCATGAGATTAGATTTCTATTTTGCAATATGTAAAAAATTTTTAAAAGTACATATCATTTGACTCAGAAATTCCACTTTTGGGCATTATCTAATGAATTAATTGGAGAAGTCCCAAATATGTATTATAATAAAGAAAATTAGAAAACGTATCTACAAAGGATAGTAAAATTATATTATATCCACACAGCATTTAAGTATAATATGCTACCATTAAACATGATGATAATTCTCCTGTGCTCACTTTGAAGAAGCTGCCATGGTGTGAGAGGGGCTATTGAGAGGACCCCATGGAAAGGAATGATAGGGACCTCTAAGAGCTGAGAGAACCCACTGCTGACAGCTAGAACACAGGAGCCTATTTCTGGCTGCAAGGAAATGAATCCTGCCAATAACCTGAGGGAGCTTAAAAACATATGTTTCCCTAGTCAACCCTTTAATGAAACTGCAACCTGGCCACACTGGATTTCAGTCTGGCAACAAAAATGCTTAGGTAATAAATATGTGTTGTTTTAAGCTGTTAAACTGGTAATTTATATTGCAGAATTCTTTATGTTAAATAGTTTACAAAAGCAATTATGATCTTGTTTAAAATTTTACTTTTTTTAAAGATATTGTTAAGAGTATTACTGGTGCCCCCTATTAACCACCTCCCCTTCATTACTCCCATCTAAACAGATCCTGCACCTCACCCCAGGCCTTAAACACCCTATTATCTGAGTCCATGGGTAATGCATATCTATAATAATAAAAGTATAATATGCTAATTAGACTAGAAATCCTTCCATCTTTCCAGATGAAGCTGGGGCTGTAAGGGAAGCCCAGGTCCTGGGTGCCTGCTACGGCCAGGAGGGAAGAAAAGCCTAGTCTTGCACCAATTTCATGCATTGGTCCTCTAGTATACATATAAGTTCTTTGGCTAATTTCTTCTCATCCTCCAACCCCTTTCACTCTGAGATTTGTCAGTTTGTTTGATGTTTCCATGCCACTGGTTCTATTTTTTTTTTAAATTCAATTGTTGATAGATATGTATTCATTGCCATTTTATTATTCATATTTTCAATTTTTTTTTCTTCTTAAAGGCCCTTCAACATTTCATATAACACTGGTTTTGTGGTGATGATGTCCTTTAGCTTTTTCTTATCTGTGAAGCTCTTTATATAACCTTCAATTCTAACTGATAGCTTTCCTGTGTAGGCTATTCTTGGTCCTTGCTTTTCATCACAAAATATTTCTTGCCCCTCCTTTCTGGCCTGCAAGGTTTCTGTTGAGAAATCAGCTGACAATTGTATGGACAATCCTTTGTAGGTAACTGACTGTTTCTAGGACTCTTTGTCTTTTGCCACTTTAATTATAATGTGTCTTTAGTGTGGGCAACTTTGGGCTCTTCTTGTTTGGGACTCTCTGTGTTTCCTGGACTTATAATTCTATTTCTTTCACCAGTTGGGGGAGGTTTTCTGTCACTATTTTTTTCAAATAGGTTTTCAATTTCTTGCTCCCTCTCTTCTCCTTCTGTCATACCATAATGTGAATGTTTGTATGCTTGAAGTTGTCCCAGAGGCTCCTTACACTATCTTCATATTTCTTTGTTTTACTTTGAGTTTTAACGACATAGTTTATTGATTTTAGAGAGGAAAGGAGAGGAATAGAGAGATTTAAAAAAAATGAAAGAGACATCAATTGTCTGCCTCCTGCATGCCCCCTACTGGACATTGAGCCTGCAATCCAGGCATGTGCCCTAACTGGGAATCGAACTGGGGACTTTTTGGTTCATACTGACACTCAACCACTGAGTACACTGGCTGGACTATCTTCATATTTTTGGATTCTTTTTTTCTTTTAGCTTTTTGATTGGGTGTTTTTGCTTCCTCATATTCCAAATCACTGATTTTGTGGTTCCTCTACTGCATGACAACAGCTATGGGGGTGGGGGTATTTTTCTTTTATTCTTATCTCTTCTTATTCCCAATCTAAAAGATTTATAGGAATGTTCTATCAAACACTGGTTTATAAATCATGATGACCTCTGTTTTCTAAGCAATAACTCTCTCAGGAGAATATAAACTCAGATATCGAATCATTTTATTTTTCAATTATAGTTGGCATTCAATATTATGTTAGTTTCAAGTGTAGAACAGAGTGATTAGACATTTATATAGCATATGAAGTGATCCTCCCATAGGTCTAGTAACCCCCTGACATTGTACATGGCTTTTACATTACTGACTATATTCCTTACACTGTACTTTATATCCCTGTGCCTATTTTGTAACTGCCAATTTGTCCTTTTTAAAAAATATATTTTTATTGGTTTTATAGGGGCAAAGAGAGAAAAATACAGAAACATCAATGATGAAAGAGAATCATTGATCAGCTGCCTCCTGCAAACCCCACACAGCCAAGGCACATGCCCTGACCAGGAACTGAACCATGATCTCTTGGTTCCTAGGTTGATGCTCAACCACTGAGCCATGCTGGCTGGACCAATCTATACTTTTAATCCCTTCACCTTTTTCACCCAGGTCCTTAGCCCCACACCCACCTGGCAAACATCAGTTTCTTCTCTGTATAAGTTTTTTTATTCATTTCTTTTGTTTTCTGGATTCCACATATAAGTAAAATCATATGGTATTTGACTTCTCTAACTTATTTCATTTTGCATAATACCATCTAGGTCCATCCATATTGTTGCAAATAGTGAGATTTCATTCTTTCTCATGGCTGAGTAATACTCCATAATATATTTGTACCCCCTCTTCTTTATCCAAATCCTGTTCCCTGGCATCAACCCCTGTATAACAGTATGTCTGCTGTAGTCACAGCCATTCCTCACAGCTAATCAGCTTGAGAGCCAGTACCTACCCTTGACATACTAACAGCAATCAAGGCTCATCTGTAACAGATTGGCACACACAATCCACAGAAGAGACACCCCTGGAGTGCCTGGCACAGGTGACTTGGAACACTTCACCACTGGGCCCATCAGAACATCTACACCTTAAGGTCACTTTACCAAGATTAGGAGATGGAATAGATCTACCAAATACATAGAAACACACATAGAGAAGCAGCTGAAATGAGGAAACAAAGAAACATGTCCCAAATGAAAACAAAAAATAGGAAAAAAAATCCATAGAAAGAACTCAACAAAACAGATGCAAACAAGTAAAAACAACTTACCTGCAACAGAGCTCCCATAATCATCTGATTCCTTAGCAGAAACTTTGCAAGGTAGAAGGGGCTGGCACCAAATATTTAAAGTGATGAAAAGCAAGGGCCTCTATCCAGATTACTCTACTCAGCAGGGCTATCACTTAGAATAAAAGGAGAGATATAAGCTTTTTAGAAACGAAAAAGCAGGAGTTAATCACCACCCAACAATATTATAAGAAATGTTAAAAAGACTCAAGAAAAAGAAGTTGTGGTCGAAACCGGTTTAGCTCAATGGATAGAGCGTCAGCCTGCTTACTGAAAGGTCCCAGGTTTGATTCTGGTCAAGGGCATGTACCTTGGTTGTGGACACATCCCCAGTGGGGGGCGCAGGAGGCAGCTCATCGATGTTTCTGAGTCTCTGTCCCTCTCCCTTCCTCTCTGTAAAAAAAAAAATCAATAAAATATATTAAAAAAAAAAGAAGGTGTGGGTTTGGGTGTGAGTGTGGGTGGAGGTGGGAGGTAATATGCAAATTAGCCAGGACATCGTTAAGGTCACGACCACTCAGGAAGAGGCTGCGTGCACAGATGGGCATGAGGGGCCTGAATGCATGATGAGGCAAGCCATGGATGGCACGGCCCAGAGAGAACAGCAGTCCTGTGTTTGTGTGTGACCTGCAGAAGAAACACCTTTTTTGACTAATCATTGGCTAAGGTTCCCATATGCCACTCTCAGTGTTCTTGGTAACTTGGGTAATAAAAATCCAAGATGATGATCTAGGATTTTTTCACCTCATTCCTGGAAGAAAAAACAAAGGTCTGCTGCTGGAGGAGCTAAGAAATGTCACATCCTGCCCTAGCTGGTTGGGCTCAGTAGATAGAGCTTTAGCCTGCCAACCACAGGGTCCAGGTTCAATTCTAGTCAAGGGCATGTACCTAGGTTGCAGGCTCTACCCTGGCCAGAGCCCAGGTCAGGGCTCATGCAGGAGGCAACCAATCAAAGTGTCCCTCTCATATTAATGTTTCTCTCTGTCTTTTCCTTTCTCTTCCATGCTCTTTAAAAATCAGTTGAAAAATATCCTCAGGTGAGGATAAAAAAAGAAATGTCATATCCTTGAAAGAGTTATCTTGAAAATACCTAAAGAAAGTAGTCATTTTTTTGTGGTGAAGGGACTGGAATCCATGTTGAGAAAAACACCTTGGCGGCTGCAGTGGCCAGCAGTGGCAGCAGCAGTGAGGTGATGGGGCGGCACCTTCCCCTGATCAGCTGGTCGCCTCCTAGAGAGCAGGGGTAAGCCATCAGTAGGACATCCCCTTGGAGAGCAGGGGTAAGCCATCAGTAGGACATCCCCTGAGGGCTCCCAGATTGGAGAAGGTGCAGGTCGAGCTAAGAGACTTTCCTCCCCCATGCATGAATTTCATGCACCAGGCCTCTAGTATGAATAATAAAATGGCAACAACTACATACCTATCAATTATTACTTTAAATGTAAATGTGTTAAAATCTCCAATCAAAAGACACAGGATGGCTAAATGGATAAGACAGCAACACCCATACATATGTTGTGCTTACAAGACACCTCCTTCAGAGCTAAAGTAAAGAAATGAAAAATGATATTTCATGCAAATGAAAATTTTAAAAAACTGGGATTACAATACTTATATCACACATAATACACTTTAAATCAACAGCCATAACAAGAAACAAGGAGGACCCAGCAATTCCACTTCTCAGTACTTATTCAAAGAAACACAAAACATTAATTCTAAAAGATATATGCATCTCTATGTCCATTGCAACATTATTTACAACTAGAGGTCCAGTGCATGAATTCATGTACCAGTGGGGTCTCTTGGGCTAGCCTGCAAGATGGGGCTGAAACCAGCTCTCCAACATCCCTCAAGGGATCCAGATTGCGAGAGGGCACAGGCCAGGCTGAGGAACCCACCATTGCACAATCAGGCCTAGGGAGGGTTGCGGGGGGTTGGCCAGTCAGGAAGGGACTGCAAGAGGGCTCCAGAGCATGTCTGGCCTGTCTCACTCAATCCTGACCTGCTGAACCCCAGCAGCAAGCTAACCTACTGGTCAGAGCGTCTGCCCCATGGTGTTCAGTGCACATCATAGCAACTGGTCAACTGCCCCCTGGTAGTCAGTGCACATCATAGTGAGAAGTTGAGTGGCCTTAGCATATCATTAGTATACTAGGGGCCAAGTGCACAAATCCATGCACCTTGAAAGGAACTGTGGGCCACAAAGCTCCAATGAGCACAGGGGCAGGTCTCAGCCCATCCTCCATGCCCCTGCATGGCCATCCAGCAACAGCCCCGGTTTCCTGTCTGCCAGCAGCCCTGCTTCCGCTACCACTGCTCCCATAACTAACAGCACTAGCCCCACTCACACTCACTGATGGTGTGGAGCAATTGGGTCTAGCACCAGCAGCAGGTGCAAGTGGTGGCTACTGCCCAGATTGCCCCTAAGGAACCGTGGGGAGTGGAGAAGCCCTAAGGGGTGATCAGGCCAGCAGCCACCACTTGCACCTGCTGACAGCACCAAGTGATCAGGGCTGGTGCTGGGAGCCATCAGCAGGTGCGAGCAGGGCCAGACCAGCAGCAGGTGTGAGCACCAGGTGGGACCACAGCACATGAGAGCAAAGAATTTTCAGTAACCACCAGAGGCTCACCTCAATAATAGCAACTGGTGCCCTGCCTTGGTCTGGCACCCCTTCTCACCTGCTCCACCATCCCACCAAGGCGGATGCCCACCATGTTCCATACACATCCCCTGGTGGTCAGCACACGTCATAGCAACTGGTAGTTCAGTTGTTCCGCCTTTTGGTCTATTTGCATATTAGCCTTTTATTATACAGTGGTACCTCGAGATAGGAGTTTAATTTGTTCCATAACCTTGAGGCATGGGAAACTATGAGACGCTCAAGTCGTGGTAAACTGGTGGGTCGTGTGCAGCCGGCCGATCCGCACAATTACTCCTATCTCAAATGTTGCTCATATTTCAAAGCAAAAATCGCTTGCTCGATGGTTCATATCTCAAAAATCTCGTATGTTAGGCCACTCATATCTCGAGGTACCACTGTATAGGATTACACTTTGATTTGTTGAACCTTCGAACAGATGGCTGGACAATTAGCATTTTGGGTTTTTATTATATAGGATAGCCAAGACATGGAAGAAACCTAAGTTTCCATCAATAAATGAATGGATAAAGAAGGTGTGGTACTGCAAACAATGGAATTTTACTCAACCAAAAGAGAAAATGAAATCTTGCCATTTGCAACAATATAGGTAGAACTAGACAACATTATGCTAAGCCAAATAGGTCAGATGGAGAAAGACAAGTACCATGTGATTTCATTTACATGTAGAATGTAAAGTACAAATTAATCAACTAACAAAATAGGAATAAATTCATAGGTGCCGAGAACATTTTGAAGGGAGGTTGGAAGGATGAGTAAAAAAGTGGAAGGGATTAATATCTACAAGTTACCAATTATAAAAACAGCCACAGAGATATAAAGTCAATAATATTGTAAGAACTACTTATGGGGGCAAATGGATACTAGCCCTATTGAGGTAATCAATTTGTCAGTTATATAAATGTTTCACCACCATGTTGCACACCTGAAACTAATATAATAATTGTATGGCAACTGTAATAAAATATTTTCTTTAATTATTTTTTAAAAAAGAACAGAAGATTCCTTCTCTCAATGGAGAGACAGGGGAATGACTAAACTGCAAAAAAATATCACCTCAGGAAAACCAGCTCTGTCCAAGCACATCCATTTTTAGCATTTTGCATTAACTGCACCTGGAGGGGGATTTTCAGTGCTGATTCAAGATACAAAGGTACTCCTGTTCCTCACTCATAAAACTCAGAGCCGTGACTTTCCATTTCAGAACCAAAGCAAAAAAAATTTTCAACAAACACCCCACCCCCTCCACCAAGAACATCTATCCTGTATACATTATACTGCATGTTTATTTAAATATGTAACATTTTAAAATATAAAATTAGGCCTGGCTCCATTCTGGTAACAACCCACAATGTGATCAGTACAACACACTGTCATTTTATTGGTTCTAGGTTATTAAGAAGACAGAGCTACTAGGAATCTGCTTATACTCAGACGAGCAGTTAGTTATTGGGGGCATTTAAGAAAGTGAGGGGTACATTCTGTTGGCAGGAGGATTCACCATGGGAGAGAAAAGACCAGAAGGAGATTCACCATAAGGAAGATTTGTGCTAACCTCTTTCCACAACCCGTGTGGTTCAGGGTTCCCGGTTCAGGGTTCGGGTTCTGAAGAAGGCCGCATGCAAACAAAATGAGAGACTAGAAAACATTAATTTGGCGATATTGGGGGGCCAGGCGGGAGCCTTCCTCTAGTGGAAAGGACTGCCACTTGCTCTGGTCTTTTTCTCCCTTTTATTAAGGCTTTGGGACACACCCCTAGCCTTTAGGCAGGAAATAACAAAAACAGAAATTAACATGAAACAAACAGGTAGAGGTTGCTTCAGCCAACAATGTTTCAACTAAACGGTGAGTGATTAGCTCTGACCTTTGAGAGCAGTTAAGGTTGACCAGCCTTCTGGCCCCCTGTTTACATCCATTTAGTAAGAACAATGTTTGGTTTCCGACATCTCCCCCGTTTTCTTTCCTCTAAAAAATCTTACATCTGCAGACTAAAAATAAATATTAAGAACAAAAAATAAGACAAGCAACAATGGCTATGCTAAGAGGTAAATGAATAAGTCTATTGTATCTTTCTTTCTGGACCAACAGTCCTTTGAGTCCCAGTTTCAATGTCCAACAGTTTTTTGAGTGTACATGTCAGCAATGATATTTCAGTTCTGGATGGTGGACAAATGGTGGCAATGCAGGTCTGACCCTCTCTGGTTTGGTCCTGGGCAACCTGCATCGATGCACAGCTGCTGACTGTTAGGATGGCAAGGTGTCGTCAGCATCTTCCATCTCTGGACTGCTTCTCCTCTCATCTTCATAGCTGGAGCATTCTCTGTTGTAGGAATTCACATGGTCTTGGAGCTGTTTTTCTGAAAATATATAAACATTCTCGACCAAAAGTTAGTAAAGGAATTTTTTCTATAAATTTGACTTTGGATCCTTTTTATTTTTGCCCAAATGATTTTCCTTTGGCTTATTTTAATACTATGTATGTTTTTCATGGGTGTCTTGCTGTTAAGTAAAAAAAAAAAAATTTTCTAGATGTAATTTGCTTACAGGATACTTTTCCTTACATAATATTACTATACTATCCCCCCTTTTTTTATTTAATTATGAGGCTTTTGGAAAATTTTTATAATTCAAGTATGACTGCTTTATGTTTATTGCATGTTAAGTAATTTTACCATGCAATGAACTACCAATAGAAATTTAAGTTAATACTTTAGGAACAACTTTTTTCCAGTACAATTAAATTTTCTTGAATATTCACCTATTTCAATTAACCAATTAAATTAATTTGAAAATTTAACTATTTTATTGTTAAATTTAATATTCTAACAACAATCTTAGTTTTATCCTGTAAATATTAGTGGAAAAGATTATTTGCATTCTTGAGTAGGCCCTGAGCATTCCTGGTTTTAAGTTGGATTTAGAATATAGGGCAGCTGTCAACCAAGTCTGTCTATTGCTGGGTCCCAATCTGAGCTGCACCAAATCTTTGTCTGTCATCTATGTCCCAAACGGAGCTGGGCCAAGTCTCTGTCTTGTCACCTGGGTCCTGATCAGAGCTGGGTGTGGGAAGTGAAGCAGCCATGGGGCACGAGACCTCCCTCAGAAGGGGCGAAGGTTCAAGCCCCTGCAATGTTGGGGGGGGGTGAGGATCTGTGCTTCACCTCTGTTGATCCCCAAGTTTTCTCCTGATGGCCCCTCTGCGACTGTGCCTGTCTTAGGTTGTTCCTCCACTAAAGAATCTTACCCGTCACTGGCTAACCAGCCATCCTCTGGGGCCAAGCAGGTAGATGTGAAGTTCAGTTCCGTCTCCTTGGTAGCCAATGCCCTTGTGGCCTCCACGCCCAGTACCTGCCTTGGGATCCCCTCCCCTGCTGGCAGGGTCCCAGCACTGATCACATATCTTGGGGAACCCAGGTTTCTTCTCCAGGGAGGGCCCAGCTCACACCACTGGGTGAGAGACAGATTCATGGTACCAGCCAACACGAGGCTTCAACCTCAGCATGAACAGAAAGCTCAGGCAACAGCTGTGGGAGGGTCCCTCTTGGCAAAAAGAGCAAGAAAAGCCAATATAGAATCCTCAAGTGCCTTCTCACTGCCTTAATTCCTTTTATGTTATTTTTTTAAATTGCTACCAAATATTCAGAGAACTAGATTGTAAGTTTGTTTGGGATATTTGTCAAAAAAATTATAATGATATTGTAGAATAATATTATGTAAGGATATTCTTTTGTTCTAGGCCATGGCAATTCAATTTCAAACTGACTATCAATTTCTTTTTGTATAGACAAAGTCTTAGTTACTTTATTAGAATACTTAACCAAATTGCTTACAAAGACATTGGCTTTTTTAGCTGAAAACCTTGATTTTTTATTAAAAAAGCTAATTTCTTAATTAAAGTAGGTATCTTAATTTAAAAAGCAAAGCAAATTTAGTAAATTTTTATGTCTGATTCACAAGCCACAAATGTTGCCCCGCCTCTAGCTTAAGAATACAGGCAGCTATGGGCTTTTTGTCATTTTAAATTCTAATGTTGGAATTTTAAGAAATATTTAGTTACTTAATTTTGCCCTTCTTAGAGACTATAAGAAATAGGGGAATCAGTACGCCTAAGGGTTCTTACCCATGAAGGGTCAGGAATATAAGTCCAAAATACTTCCCCATGTGCCCCAGGTAATATTACCGTACAGCTGGTAACTGTTGGTATTGCAAGAAATACATTCTTAGGTGTCTGTACCGTCCTGTTTACCATGCTCCCGGTGGTCTTCAGGCTGTTTGTTGTTCTGCTTGTCCTCCTCATAATCCTCTTCTTCAGTGAAGTGCTTGGAGTCGTTGCTCTCTGTGGCTGAGGTAGCTGATTGTCTGTAGCTGCATGGTGTGGCTCCAGGTGCAAAATCTTTATTAGTCTGACTAGTTTCTCTCTTGGATCCCTGTTGCAGTTTAATATTTCTAGCAGGAATCCACATGGGTTTGGAAAATTTTTCTGGAAATATACAAGCATACCCTCTCCCAAAGGTTAATAATAATGGATCAGGTCCTTTCCATAAACCAGATTCAGGATCTTTCCATTTAACTTTTATCCTGAATAACGAGGCTGGGGGGGCACTCCTCTGGCCATTTCCCGGTGGTTGATCTAGAGGCTGCCCATTTCTATGAAAATTTGATTTACACTGTCTTGCCCAATGGTTACCTCTCTGACATCTAGGACACTGAGAGACTGGGTCTCTCAGAGGCTGAGTGTTTATGCCTCTCCCTAGAGTGCTACCTTATTTCCTTAGAGGCCAAAACCTTTACAATTTAAAATATAGTTATTAATTCTTATTTGATAAAGTTTTCCATGCAATTTCAAGTATATTAGATCGCTTAAATTTAAAAAGATTTCCTTTAAGAAGAGAGAACAAGTTTCTTGTATTACTCTGGGCCCATAGAGCTTTCCAAGAATCATCTCTGTTAAAGCCTTGAAATTTTAACATGGAAAAAAAAATCAAATATATATATTCATATATGGTTTAAAGATTACAATACTTCTATAATTATCTTAATGTATCAATTATATCTTTAAACTGTTTTTTTATATTAAAGTTTTTCAGTTGGAAATCACAGAATTTTTTTAATAAGACCAATAAACAACATATTTTGAATTCCTAATTAGAGAAATTTTATTTTATTTTCTCCCAATTTAATTTGCATTTAGCTGAAAACCTTGATTAATAACACAAAATCTTCTCCTTTTGGTTCCTTTATGCCATTTTTCTTAAAAAATAAAGACCGGTTCTGGGTTTTTCTTTTTCTGCAGCTTTTGTGGAGAGATTCCAGCTTAAAACCCTGTCTAATATGTCCAAAAAGGTGGACAATTGCACGCATTTCTTTTTAAGCCGGGCTTCTCTCCTCACTAGTACAGAAATTCCAGACACATCTCTAAATTTTTAAAACCTTTTCATGGTGAGAAAGGAGACTTTAGATTAGTATACTGGGAGAGTGGACTTTCATACTGGATTGCATCAGTAACAGATTTGGCTGAATTTCTTTTCATGCTTAAAAGATAAAGACAGATCTTAAATTTTTTCTTTCTTTTTCGCTTTCCAAAGTAATAACTAGCACCTAATTTGGCCAAGATTAGCATTTCCCTGCGAGTTCTCCTATAATTTTTAAATGAAACCTTAAGTAATCTCATTGCAGGAGAGCACAGAGCCTTGCCCTCTCCTGCCACTTTTGAATTTCTCCACACCAGAGGCGATTTCAGCAGTGGAGTTTCACTTATTACAGATTTCAGATTCCAAATGCAAACTAAGATTTTAATTTGAACAAGAAACCACATTATTTAAGCATGCAAACCAAAAGTCTAAAATAAAGTTTACTTTATATTTATAACCTAATTCTTCCCCATTAGCCTGGCTGCAAAAGGCTACTTACAGATCTCGACTCTGTAGTTAATCGATGGGCTTTGCGAACGTTGAATTCCCCTCACCTTTTTCCTAGGTGAATCTTCCCTCACCATTTTCCTTGGTGAATTTTCCTTCCTTCACTCTTAGGTGAATAATACCTTCTCCTCCAGATGTCCTGCGGTCAGGCGCCAGATGTGGGCACCTCTTTCTGCAGTCCCTGTTCGGGTGCCAGATGTGGAAACCTCTTTCCACGTCCTATATGGTTCAGGGTTCGGGTTCTGAAGGAGGCCGCCCGCAAACGAAATGAGAGACCAGAAAGCATTAATTTGGCGATATTGGGGGGCCAGGCGGGAGCCTTCCTCTACTGGAAAGGACTGCCACTTGCTCTGGCCTTTTTCTCCCTTTTATTAAGGCTTTGGGACACACCCCTAGCCTTTAGGCAGGAAATAACAAAAACAGAAATTAACATGAAACAAACAGGTAGAGGTTGCTTCAGCCAACAATGTTTCAACTAAACAGTGAGTGATTAGCTCTGACCTTTCAGAGCAGTTAAGGTTGACCAGCCCTTCTGGCCTCCTGTTTACATCCATTTAGTAAGAACAATGTTTGGTTTCCGACAAAGATTCAATAAATTCTTGGGAGGGATTAAAAGGGACAGGGGTCAGCTGGTAGCTACACTCATCATGTGATTCCCTCTGGTGGTTTGCAAATCAACATGGCATAGAGAAAAGAGGGTCATGTCATCCTATCTGTGAAACATGAGGCTGAGATGAGATTCATCTCAGTGCCAGAATCATCCCGAGCCTTCAGAAAACAAAGGAGAGCATGTCTAAAGCATTCAGAAATGTCAGAGTCATATATATCCTCAGAGTGGGACTCCCCGTCTCTCCAGGTGTCAGCCCCTAGCTATCCTCAGGGACAAATCCTATTCACCTCCATCCCTGTCACATCACTGACCCCTAAAGACCTTCTTATCCAAAAGTATTGACCTTTCCATGGAGGTAAGTGGGTTAAGAACTAGTTACATCACTGACCAGCCTGATACGCAACTAAGCTCACCACCTGGATCCCATGTGAACAAATAGATAATTCAAGCACCTTATCTTCCTTGCCCACCCACCTTATCCCAGAAGAGTCAGTAACACTAGTACCTCCCTGATTCTTAGGGAGTTTGCCAACAGTAACACTTCACCATCTGATCTTCTGTCCAGGAGCCCCCATCTTTCTGTCTGTAGCCTGGCAGGCCAGCAATATATCTGTGAAGGTTCTGTTCTGCACGGCTATCTAGGGCCCCCAATGCAGGACCATACAGATGCTAAAGAATAAAGAAATGAAAAGACAGACACTCCCAATCCATCTGTAGGAAGAGGGGCCAGAAATCAGCAACACCTCTGGGATTCTTTGGCCCTAAAGAATGGACCAACCTGACTAAGAGCAATGCGATGATTCAGAATGACCAGGGTCCATGCACACAAAGGCGGGTCTACAGCCCCAGATGCCTCACTTGCAATTCACGGAGAACTTCTCATGCATATGCCGACTGATGCCTGAATATTCTTGCTTCACACACACATGCATCCAGACACACACACACACACAAGTGTGGTGGTGGTAAATTCTGACCACTCTCAGGAGGATGCAGGAAAGACTTCATTTGTGGTGAGTACCTGGTACATATTCCCAGCTTGACTAATTTCAAACTATCCACCTGATGAACAAAGCCCCAGAGAGATATGCACCATCAACTATCTCAAGCTAGTATGAGCCAGTTCCAGTGCACCCCATCCCATCATATGATTATTTGTGTACAATGCACTTACACCCGGAGTAGAAAGTTCCACTCCCACCCAGATATATAAAAAAAAATTAATTTACATGTATGAACACACATGTACATTTCTACCCTCACTCTCTGAATATACAGATAGACCATCTCTTAGTACCTAAATTGTTACCAACGAAACCCTAATTATCCTGAATATTCACATTATATACCTACTATTATACACACACACAACATGGGCCTGTATACAAACATGGGCAACCAACATACCAACCAGATATACACACTGAATATGTCACTCTCTAAAAATACCAAGAACACAACTGTCTGGCATGTCACCCCAAAAAGGATCCATATGCAACTCCACAGCCCTAAAATGCACACACTACAAGATTCCTGAACACACACACACACACACACAAAACCTAGAGTCTTTTTGTTTCCAAACACACAGTGAACTCACACATTCCCTAGAATATACAGCCCGTTCATAAGCTCCAGAAACTCAAATACATACAGAGTCACAAACAACCTCTACTTATCAAGTATAAGTCCACCTCACACACACTGAGAGGACACATACACATACAAGCAACACCACCAAATTCTGCAAGCATTATATTCTGTACAGATGCAAAGAGGACCCCAAGCCTCCTGACACACTCACAAATCCCAAATACACACACCCACAACTCACTCATGAATATACATCCCACACACTCAGATAGATACATGCAAAACACAAAAGCACTGACAATCCCTTAACTCTCACTAATGTGCATACACTATTC